>ML777912.1:1634417-1692219 GCA_009831015.1 Picea engelmannii
CCCAGATTGTGTAAAACTATTTGATATTATCCACAAGGAAGTTTTACCTTGTGAAGAAACCTATATATACTTATGATTTTTGTAATAATCATCATCCTCAGTTGTGGGAGAACAAGGATATGGAGTTTTGTTACAGACTGGAGAAGAATTGATGTTTTTTCATAACTTTTGCTTTTCAATATATCAACATTTTGTTTCATGTTTTGTATATCACTTTGTTTATGGTTTATGATTACTTTAGCTATCTAAATCAAATTCAAATGATATAATTTTATTACTGTTATTTATATCTTGTCTCTTCCAAATCTATAAAAGAAATAACAATTATTAATTCATTTTTGTGAATGATAGCTTTGTCTTCTTCATAAATTGAATTGTTATATATAAGTTTTCTACATAATAGGTTTCCCTTATTGCAGAGATTTATCATCAGAAGATTGTTATGATTTTCTTTTATGTCTTGTTTGTCCTATAAAACACTTCAAGAAGAAGCACAGCCTATCGTTTACGAGAAGCTTCAGGACTAAACGGTGTGAATTTCTTCCTCCAACCAGCTTAGAAGTTATCATACGCAGGGCAGACTTGGAGCATTTCCAGGTCAACTAGTACATTGTTTATTGTTTTTATTAAGTAGTTTAATATAGATATAAGTTTAATTAGATTTATATTAGATTGTTTAATTTCAGTAAATATATTAGATTGTTTAATTTCAGTAATGTTTGTTTCTTCTTCATAAAATATAAAAAAAAATCAAAAGAGATCCTTGGCTGTCTTAGGGCAGAATATACATAAGTTTTGCAGGTTTTAATCAAATCTGTAGGTTGTTCATAGTGTACATTTGTGAATAATAAATATTATAGCTGATAATTAGATAGTTGATTTGATTTATTATAAGAGTAATTTGTAGTTTGTAGATAGAATAGTTAGAATAGTCTATATTTAGTATATTAGTTCCTTTTCTTTGTTTTATTAGTTTCTAGTTTCCTTTATTTTAGTTAGTTAGTTTAGTTAGTTTCATTAGTTGTATTTAATTTAGTTTGTTTTAGTTTGTTTTAGATAGTTTAATTTGTTTATTAGTTTAGTTAGATTACTTAGCTCAGATCAATTCTCTCTTTGGTTTTCTTAGAAGACCTTAGAGCGGCAAACAGAGTCGTTAAACTCGTCAGGGTGGTCCATTCCAAACGGCTTGGGTTATTTAGACAACCCCGGACCGGTTCCACTCTCCCAGTTGATGGACGGTCAATTCCGCCCGTTAATAATACCATAGTGAGACACTCTCTGAAACTGTCCGGAAATACCCCGCCTATGAAAAGGAAACGAATTCCATTTTACAATCTTATCGAAAATTGAAACATTACATTCTGGGGAAAGAGACAATCATACACACCGATCAAAAGCCTCTATAGTTCTTACAGACACAGGGGAAATTACAGAACGAACACCATCAGAAGTGGTCCACCTACCTGTAGAAGTTCCATATCAACATCAAGTATAAGATAGGATTCTCCAATCATGTCATTGACTGCCTCAATCAGCCTCCTGTGGTTTCACTCACCATTGTGCTCCATTCCTATGGACATGAAGCATCTGAGTGGCCCCAAACTTATCAACAAGATCCATAATTTTCCACCACATATAATCTCTTCGTTATAGGCGCAACTGTCATTGATTTTCACTTAGGCCATCTTTGTGTTCCTACAAGTGAGTGTGCAAAGTGTTGATTAAGGCTGGTTATCATTGATGTCAACCCTTGAAGAAAGTCTGGTAGCACAAAGGTTTGGATAATGGACCCAATTTTGTTTGATGTAAATATGAATCATTAGTGTCTTGTAATGGTTGATAATAAGTACAAATGGATGAACTCCAAAGTGGTCCCCTTATGGTGAAATCTGTCATGGGAAGACGCTTTGTGGATTGAGTTATCCCAGAAGTATGGTTAGAGAACTCATGCTTATTTGTGGAATAATGAGATAAATGTTAGTGAATTTGTCATTGAAACTATCCTAGATGTATATCTCTTGCCATTCCATCTCCGATGGTATGTGGAACGTCACATAACTCCTCTTGGTTAAAGAGTTATGGCCATGAGAAGTTGAAGAACCCAAGTTTGAGTAATGGACCCAAGTTTCTTTGATGGATAATGGTATGAGTTTTGATATATTTGCAGGTAATACAATTCTACATGGATATTACATTTGATTCCATTTCTATTGGTATGTATAACGTCACATAACTCATCACGGTTGGAGAGTTATGGCCTTACGAAATTGGAGGACCCTCATATGTTATCTAGAAGCCCCAAAAGGTCAAAGTAGTCAAAGTGGTTTAAGAGATTTTAGAAGGTAAATAATAAATGAAAGTGATGAGGGTATTATAATTCAAATTTAATACAAAATAAATTATTTATATAATAAATTTAATGGAGAAATTAGAAGTGGGTTAACCCTAAAATAAGGAAAGTGGGCAAAGTGACCTGGAAGATGTTTTTAAAGAAGTTACTTGGAGAGTATAAATATGAGGCAAGTCTCTATCATTTTACATCAAACTTGAGCATATTGAATATCTATAGGTTATTGAGGTAACCAAAGGATATATAAGCCAAATTTCATAGGGAAGGTTAAGAAAAGAAGGCCGAAATTCAAGGGAGGATAAATTATTTTGATAATGCTTTCTAAGGTATGTTATTTATAGGTCATCTCACAATTTTCGCAATACCTTTTTTTTATAGAATGATTCAAACTGTGAAATTGATAGGCCATTGAAGAAACATACCAAAGTATGTGTGGTAAAAAATTCATCTTGTCGGCCGTTGTATTTTTTGAGTTACACTCCGTGAAAAATAGGGTTTGTGGCTAGTCCTGAAACTAGTCTAAAACAGGTGTTTCGGGTAAAAACGACATAACTTCTTCATAACAGATCCAAATTCAGTAAGAAAAAATTTATTGGTTAGAGTATAGTCTTTAGTATTCTATGTAACATTTTCATATCCATTCAACAAATATTCTATGCGGGGCATGCTCTACAAGGTCTCTCTCTAGAATAAACCAGAATTCAACAAGGTATGTCATTTTTGCTATAACTCCTTTTCCAAGAGGTTCCAAGTAGTGAAACCTAGAGGAATTTCATAAAACAAACCGAGGAACATTTTTTACTATTTTCATATATTTATTCATTACAGGTACATAGTTATGATTATTTCAAGTTATGGTTGTTGATTAATCTCAAACTAGTCATGTGAGACAAAAGAAAAGTTTGATAAAAATGCTAGTCTCTTGTTGTGAAAGATAATGAAAGTTTGCAGGTATGTGATCATATACACTAGGTCTATTACAGAATTACAAATCATATTTGGATGATGAAATTGATGAGGGATTTTGTTTAAGGTACATGTTGGGTACATGGTTGAGACAAGTAGTTGATAAGTTGACACATACATGAGGTGTATAGTTGATGATGTTGGTACATATTGATGAGACATAGTTGATGAGTAGTTGACACATGATTGGTACATAATTGGTACATGGTTGGATGCACTTGTTTATGGTACATGTTGATTACAGGTTGGTGCATGGTTGATTCACTTGTTTATGGTACAGGTTGAGGTACAGGTTGATGCATGGTTCAGGTTTATTGATACAGGTTTACAATAGTATATATCACAGTGATAGTGTGATAGTGGTTCCATCATTCTACTTCTACTTCAGGGCGGTTAAGCGGGGCAAGGGTAGGTGGTTGTAGCCACATTCTGGTTGTAGCTGGAGAACATAGGGGGTTGTAGCCTCCTTCTGGTTGTAGCCGGAGAATAGGGGAGTTGGAGCTTCCTTTAGGTTGTAGTCTGAGAAACAAGGGGGTTGGAGCCTCCTTTCAGTTGCATCTAAAAAACAAAAGAAGTTGGTGCTTCCAATGAATGTAATTTTTCAAGACATATAAGAAAAAACATTATGTGGTTTTCTCCTGCTTTGGGTTTCCATGTAAAACATTGGTGTATTGTGTATGTGTATTATTGTTTATTTGTTCATTGCTTGTTTACTATGCAGTTATTAGATGATAATGCTACATTGATATAACACTTGGATTATATGGTTAAAAAGGATTAAATTTATCTATTATTGATTCACCCCCCCTCTTAGAGAAGGTCCTTCAGAAATCAGTTTAACCACTGAAAGATAGATCATGGAGAGCAACAACTTATATAAAAATGGAATACCACAGTTCAATGGACATAAGTATGCATTTTGGAGCATAAGGATGAAAACATATATCCACATAGGGATTTGAAATTTGGAAAACAATTGTAGAACGACACACAACACCAACAGTTCCACCAACAAATGACAAAGTAGTGAAACCCGATCAAAATAATTCCAAAGCCAAAAATTCACTTCTAAATGGTTTTAGTGAAACAATATTCACCAAAGTTGCACATTGTAAATCCGCTAAAGATATTTGGTACAAACTTAAAAATATTTATGAAGGAGATTCAAAAGTCAAAGAAACAAAGATTCAAACTTACAAAGGTCAGTTCGAACCACTTAAGATGAAGGAAGATGAGAATATTGCATATTATTTTTTATGAGTTGATGAAACAGTAAATGAAATCATAGGATTAGGAGAAGAAATCAAAGAATTTTTAATTGTTCAAAAAGTACTAAGATCTCTTCCTATGAGATTTGACCCTAATATATCAGCACTAGAAGAAAGATCAAATCTAAACTCAATAATCATGGATGAATTACATGGAATATTCACAGCATATGAAATGAGAATTGAACAAGAAAATCCAGATATAAAATAAGCATCCTTCAAAGCATCAAAAATTTCAAAACAAAAGGGAAGGAAAAAATAATAACATAGCAACAACAATGACGTCTCAGAAGATGATGAAGAAGTGTCCAAATTTGTCAAAAGACTGAACAAGGGAAGCGACAATAGGTATAGAGGTAATCTTCCTTTAATTTTTTTTAATTGTGATGGTATTGGTCATTTTTCTAACAAATTTTCTTATAACAAAAAGAGAAATGATGAAGGTTACTCAAAAGGAAAAAAAACATATAAAGGAAAAAGAACCGCAAAGAAAATTTTCAAGAAAATCTTATGCGCCAAAGAAGACATCTCATCATCAGATGAATATGAAGTCACTGATAGTGAGACAGAAAGAGTTCTATGCATGGTAGTAGAAGACTCTGATAAAGAAGACTCTGAAGAAGAATATGAAGAAGCCGAAGAAGAATATGAAGAACTCAAAGAAGAAATTGAAGAGGTAGAAGTTGATTACCGAGAGGAATTAATTTGTGCCATAAAAGTTATTAGAAGAGAAAAGAAGAGAAACAAGAAACTACAAGAAGAACTAGACAAGAAACAAGACACTCAAGAACTAGAAAAAATGATCACAAATTTGAAGGTTCAAATAGAAGAAGATAAAAGAATTGAAGAAGCACTCAAAGAACAACTAGAAGAAAAAGAAAAGATCATTGGAAATTTGGAAGCAAAGATTTCCACATTAATAAAGGATCTTCAAAATAAAAATATGCAGAACAACTCAAAAGTTTTGGATGACATTATCAAAAGTAAAAAATCTCATCATGACAAGTCCGGACTTGGATACAATTAGACAGAAAAAGGATCAAGCTACAAAACAATAAAGAAAGAAACATATCCAAAAAGCTATGCAGAAACAATCAAGGGGGGTAGGAGGATCTACAAGGAAGATTACATGGACACTCCTCCACCAAGAAGATTCAAATTTTGGAATCAACAACCGATAGATAGGCTTCAAGAAGAAGAATATTTTATAAGAGTACCTCATTTCAGAATATCTTCAACTCCTAGTTATCAAACTATATTTTTTGGTTTATGTTATTCATGTAATAATTTTGGACATAAAGTTATGAATTGCAGAGCTAACAACAGGAACACAAACAACTTTGAAAGTCATACACAAAGGGGTTATCCAAGAAGGCCTAATGAAACACAGAGAAGAAGTTACAATAGGTTTGAATATTTGAGCACTGAAGTGGAATGTTACAAATGTAACAATTTTGGACAGATGGTCAAATATTGCAGAATGACAGTCCCTCCTAGAGAACTGCAACAAAATAACAACATTCACAGACAAAAACCTCAGAAAATGACATGGATAAGAAAGTAGGATCAATATAGAAATGAAGAATGCACACTTTCTCTACAAGATAAGCAGAAGAAACATGATTGGTATGTTGACAGTGGCTATTCAAAACACATGACAGGTCATAGAGTCAGGTTTCTTATATTACATAAGGAAAGAGATGGATCAATCTCCTTTGAAAATGATGATAAAGCTAAAATCATTGGAAAAGGCACAATCATAATTGGGAACAAGAATACCAAGGCAGAAAATGTTCTACTAGTAGAAGATATGAAACATAATATTCTAAGTGTGAGTCAAATGTGTGAACAAGTTCATAAATTTACTTTCGATTCACAAAAGTGTGAGATAAGAAAAGAAGGTTCAGGAAAGTTGATTGCTACAGCTGCGAGAAATTCAAGCAATGTATATCTATTAAGTGAAATTGGAAATGAAAAGTGTTGTCTAGGAAATGAAGATGAAATTTGGCTATGGCACAGAAGAATGGGTCACATACATCTTGATAACTTTTTCAAAGTCAACATAAGAGAATAAGTCAAATAAATGCCCCGGATCACAAAAACAACCAACACTTTATGCAAGCATTATCAAAAAGGAAAGAAAACAAATACCAGGTTCAAATCAAAGGAATATTTAATGACAAGACCACTGAAAATTGTGCATACTGATCTTGTTGGACCAACTAAAGCAAAGGGTTTAAAAAGTGAGAAATACTTTATGTTATTAGTTGATGATTATACAAGACTGACTGCAGTTTTCTTTCTCAAGAATAAGTCAAAAGATTTTGAAAACTTCAATATATACAAGGAAATGGTTGAAAATGAAATGTATTAAAAAATCAAAGGCTTGATATATGATAATGGAGGAGAGTTCACTCCAAAGGAACTTATGGACTACTATAGCAGTCATGGAATAAAAAGGTAATTCTTCATTTCTAGGACACCTCAATAGAATGGAGTTGTTCAAAGAAAGAACAGGACAATACAAGAAATGGCTCGAACAATGCTAAGGGATTCCAAATTGACAGATATATTTTGGACACAGGAAGTGCTTACAATAGTTCACATTCAAAACAGAGTAATTCTAAAAAAAAACACTAACAAAACTCCTTATGAGCTATGGAAAGGAAGACCAACAAATTTGAAGCACTTCAGAGTTTTTGGAAGCAAATGCTACATCAAAAGAGAAGATGGAAAAATGGGAAATTTTGACTCTCGTGTGGACAAAGGAGTACTTGTTGGTTACTCAAGTACTTGCTGAAATAATATAAGTGTTACAATCTGAGATGGAACAAAGTTGTAGAAAGAATCAATGTAACAATTGATGAAACATGGAGACCAAAATCAAAGGAAGAAGAAAATGAATCAATGGAACATCTTTTTGAAGAAGAAGCAGAAGATGAAAAGGAAATATAAGAGGAATATGAAGAGAATCCGACAGAAGAAGAAGATCAATTTCAGCAAGTGCCTCCAAATACACCTAGAAAACAAGTGCAAAACAATCATCCTTCAGATTAGATTATTGGAAATAAAGACGTAGGAGTTGAGACTAGAAGAAGAATCCATTCACCATAATAAACACACCTAGAACTCACATCGACGATTGAGCTAACCTATTTTGAAGAGGTCAGCAAGGATTAATTTTGGAACAAGGCCATGGATGAAGAATTGGATCAAATAGAGAAAAATGACACTTGGGAATTAGTTCCAAGACCAAAGGATAAGAATGTGATCGACCAAAAGTGGGTATACAGGAATAAATTGAATGAAGATGGACAGGTTACAACGAACAAAGTTGTATTGGTATCTAAAGGATATGCACAGGTTGAAGGAATCAAATTTGAAGAGAAATTTGCCAAAGTTTCCATAATGGAAGCAATCTGATTGCTTTTAGCTTATGCATGCTCCAAAAATATTAAAGTGTATCAGGTGGATGTAAAATCATCTTTTCTGAATGGGGAACTTGAAGAAGAAGTCTACATTGAAAAACCAAAAGGATTTCAATTGTCATAGAATGCATGCTATGTGTGCAAATTAAAGAAGGCCTTGTATGGTCTAAAACGGGCTCCTAGAGCATGGTACTTTAGACTAGATAAATATCTACAAAATGAAGGGTTCAAAAAAAAAAGTGCAGACAACAAAATCTACATCAAGGTAAGTCAAGATAATATTTTATTAATTGAAGTTTATGTTGATGATATTATTTTTGGTAGTGATGATGACAGGTTAAGCCAGAAATTCACCAAGGATATGTAGAATGAATTTGAAATGTCATTACTTGGAGAACTATCCTTCTTTCTGGGACTTAAGATACGTCAACGAAACCAAGGAATTTTTATTTCTCAAACCAAGTATATCATAGAAATGCTAAAGAGGTTTAGAATGGAAGATTGCAAACCAGTTATCACTCCCATGCAAACCAGTTTCAAGTTAAGCAAAGATGATGATTCAAAGCCTACAAATCAGAGGACATACAGGTCAATGATTGGAAGCCTACTATATATGACAACATCTAGACCAGATGTAATGCAGGCAATTGGACAGGTGGCATGATTTCAAGAAGCACCAAAGGAATCACATGTATTAGCAGTGAAGATAATTTTCAGATATCTCAAAGGAACATAAGAGTTTAGATTATGGTATCCAAAAGGAAAGGATCTATATCTTATTTCCTAGATAGATGCAGATTGAGAAGGTTGTATTGATGACCGATGAAGCACTAGTGGAGCATCGTTCTACTTGCGTGAGTGTTTAGTATCAAGGCTAAGAAATAAATAATCATTAGTATCTCTATCTACAGCCGAGGCAGAGTATCTTGCAGCAACAACATGTTGTACACAATTTCTTTGGATGAAAAAAAATTTGACAGATATACAGGTTGAGTATAATGAGACCATTCCAAACTATTGTGATAATACAAGTGCCATCATTATCTCAAAGAAACCAGTGATGCACTCCAAGAAGAAGCACATTCCAATCAAGTATCACTTTCTATAAGAACAAGTTGCAGAAAAGAACATTAGAGTTGAGTATGTGGGCACAAAAGAACAAGTGGCAGATATCTTTACAAAACCACTTCCACAAGAATCCTTTGAGTATCTTCGCCAAAGACTCCGATTTATTTCTACTCCAAAATGAATGCTTTTGAATGCTTATATGATATGTCTTATATGTACATGAGGAAGCACCATAAAGAGGATAGTTAAGTCAGGGGTAGCAACCCAAGATGGAAAGATACCTTTGCCATTGATGGAAAAGGGGGAGAGATTCATCAAATGCAGAGGACAAAGGCATAGTTCCATGGTGAGAAATGGTCACAGAGATGCAGAGTATAGAGGAATTTTTCCAGGGGGAGAATTAGTGATATGACTTCAGTATTGCATGCCATAATTTCAGGTTTTCATCAGAGTGTTTCCATCAATGCCAAATGGGGAGATTGTTGATTAAGGTTGGTTGTCATTGATGTCAACCTTTGAAGAAATCCTGGTAGCACAAAGGTTTAGGTAATGGACCCAATTTTGTTTGATTTAAATATCAATCATTATTGTCTTGTCATGGTTGATAATAAGTACAAATGGATGAACTCCAAAGTGATCCCCTTATGGTGAAATCCCTCATGGGAAGACGCTTTGTAGATTGAGTTATCCTAGAAGTATGGTTAGATAACCCATGCTTATTTGTGGAATCATGAGATGAAGGTTAGTCAATTTTTCCGTGAAACTATCCTATATTGATATTTCTTATCATTCCATTTCCAGTGTTATGTGGAATGTCACATAACTCCTCATGGTTAGAAAGTTATGGCCATGAGAAGTTGGAGAACCCAGGTTTGGGTAATGGACCCAAGTTTGTTTGATGAACAATGGTATGAGTTTTAATATATTTGTAGGTAATACTATTCTATATGGATATTACATGGCATTCCATTTCTATTGTTATGAGTAACGTCACATAAATCCTCACAGTTTGAGAGTTATGGCCTTACGAAATTGGAGGACCCTCATATGTTATCTAGAAGCCCCAAAACATCAAAGTAGTCAAAGTGGTTTAAGAGATTTTAGAAGGTAAATAATAAAGTGAAGTGATGATTGTACTATAATTCAAAGTGAATCCAAAAGAAATTATTTAAATAATAAATTTAATGGAGAAATTTGAAGTGGGTTAACCCTAAAATAAGGAAAGTGGGCAAAGTGACCTAGAAAATGTTTTTAAGGAAGCTACTTGGAGAGTATAAATAAGAGGCAATGCTCTCTCATTTTACATCACAATTGAGAATATTGAATATATATAGGTGACTGAGGTAACCAAAAGATATCTAATCTTAATTTCATAGGGAAGGTGAAGAAAAGAAGGTTGGAATTCAAGGGAGTATAAATTCTTTTGATGATGTTTTCTAAGGTATGTTATTTACAGGTCATCTCATCATTTTCATAATAAAGTTTTTTCTAGAATGATTCAAATCGTGAAATTGATAGGCCATTGAGGAAACATATCCAAGTATATGTGGTAAAAAATTAATCTTGTCATTCATTTTATTTTTGGAGTTACACTCCATGGAAAATAGGGTTTGTGGCTAGTCCTGAAACTAGTCTAAAACATGTGTTTCAGGTAAAAATGTCATAAATTATTCATAACATATCCAAATTCAGTAAGACCAAATGTGTTGGTTATAGTACAGTCTTTATTATTGTTTGTAACATTTTCATATTCATTCAACAAATATTCTGTTTGGGGCATGCTCTACAATTTCACTCTCTAGAATAAGCCAGAATTCAACAAGGTATGTCATTTTTTCTATAACTCATTTTCTGAGAGGTTCCAAGTAGTGACACCTGGATGAATTGCATAAAAAAAATTAATAACATTGTGTACTTGTTAGCGTCAGAAGTCACTACTTGATTTCTTGCAGGAGCAGAGCCTAACACCCATCAGTTTTATGTCATGGTTTGTTTAATGGGGTGATCAAATGGGTAAAGACCCGAGAAGATATATCTTTAATTCAAGAAACTGGGCCTGGTATGTAGAAAGCAAGGGAGGTCTTGATCCAACTTCCGTCAGTAAATGATTAAAGGGGTGGTAGATGGAAGACTTATGAGAAGGGTGGACAAGACTGCCTCGGGAAATAGGCCTTTGGAAGCTTGAGGATGAAAAACTCAGAAGCCAAGATCCTCTTGGTCTAGAGCTTAAAGGAGATGAGAGTTGACTTGACTAGATCGTCCAATTCCAAGTCGTTTAGTGTTAAGAAAATCACAGGAACCGATTAGAAACAATGTAACTGTTACAGTGATCCAACCTACATCATCTTATAACAGTTGTAACTCAACTGGATCCTCCAATTCCGAGTTGTTCTAACATAGTAAACAAAGAGATGGAAGAGAAGCTGACACCCATAAAGTAAGAAATCTCAAATGCCTTATACATTAACCAGAGCGACAAGCGCTTCATCAAAACTTTACAATCGGGAGCTTTTCTCAACCATCGATACTTTACAAAATACAAATACTGAGTTTATATACTCAGAGAAATTCGCCTAACAGAGGCGTGCCCAGTCACCCAAGGCTTGGTGTCCCTTCAGTCAAACTCGTATTGATATCCTTCTTCAAACACCACTTTAACTACGCATGGCTCCTGTAGGGGGAGTAGCTGAACCATTAAAAACTGAGCTAGCGTGTGCAGACCTCCTCCGGCTAGTTGAGAACTTAGCATGAATTCTCTAGAAAAATGGGTACGCAGGATCCCCTCGAGCAGACTACTTGCCAGACCCTCCATACTTCACACTTAATGAATGAGGAGAGGTTTCAACCACCCCTTATTGCCTTCATTTACTCCAAGCGCAGACCAGGATTGAGGTCAGGCCCGATGGCAACTGGAGGTCCTGACGGGCCTCTCTATGACTGAAACTTGATGCCTTTGGCCCCTTTTGCGCAGCTCTTTCTTTACCCACTGACCACAGGCTGTGACTCTGTGTTTACTCTCAAAGGCGCTTTCGACGTTCACGAATAGGAAGGTGTTGATCCCTGCTTCTTGAAATTGCGATGAGAGAAACACCGAGACGGCTTAATCTGGTGCCATGCGTCCCTCTAGATCTGACGGTTCTGAAATCTCCTGATGATGTTGTACCTTGAGCCTTGGAATCGCGATGGGCAAAACGACGAGGAACCTAATCGTGCGTCAGGTGTGTCCTGTAGGTGGACAGTTGAGATTGCCCCGTAATACTGTAGGCCCGACTTTGGGCACCTTTGGTGCTTTCGGGGTTCGGGGTTTCGAGACATAGGACAACAAGGAACCTTCACCTTTCGAATTCCTGAATGCCGAAACACCAACGCGACTAGATCTCACGCCACGCATCTTCTCGATGGATGGCTGCTATCTTTCCCTGCACATAATATGGGTGCTATCCATTGTGCTAACCTCGACGCAACTTCGTTAACCACGATTTCCCGTCGACCATCAATCTTCTTTTATAGATGAATCTGGGCTGTTGATAATGTAATTTCGCCCTCTCACTTGATTTTTAGCTTGAAATGGGGCTTTACGTGCTACGCTTGGGCGTTCTTCGTACAACCTGCAGCTCTGGATGATCTCGGTCCCAAGACAAGAATTGTTGCTAACAATACTATTTTCAAATCTTTATTCATTACAGGTACATAGTTATGATTATTTCAAGTTAGGGTTGTTGACTAATCCCAAACTAGTCACGTGAGACTAAAGAAAAGTTTGATGAAAATGCTAGTCTCTTGTTGTGAAAGTTAAGGAAGTTTTTTAGGTATGTGATCATATACACCAAGTCTATTACAGATTTACAAATCCTATTTGGATGATCTGATTGATGACGTCTTTTGGTTAAGGTACATGTTGGGTACATGGTTGAGACAAGTAGTTGATGACTTGGCACATACATGAGGTGTATATTTGATGATGGTGGTAAATATTGATGAGTGGTTGACACATGATTGGTACATACTTGGTACATGTTTGGATGAACTTTTTTATGGTACATGTTGATTACAGGTTGTTTGGTACAGTTTGGTGCATGGTTGATGCATGTGTTTATGGTACAGGTTGATTACAGGTTGAGGTACAGGTTGATGCATGGTTGATGCATGGTTCAGGTTTATCGATACAGGTTTACAATGGTATATCTCATAGTGATAGTGTGACAGTGGTTCCATCATTCTACCTCTACTTCAGGGTGGTTGGACATAACAAGGACAAGTGGTTGTAGCCACCTTACTATTGTAGTTGAAGAACATAGGGGGTTGTAGCCTCAATCTGGTTGTAGCTAGATAATAGGGGAGTTGGAGCTTCCTTCATGTTATATCCTGAGAAACAAAGCGGTTGGAGCCTCCTTGTAGTTGCAGCTAAAAAACAAAGGAAGTTGGTGCTTCCAATGAATGTAATGCTTCAAGACATAGAAGAAAAATAATTCAATGGTTTTCTCCCACTTGGGGTTTCCACATAAAACACTGGTGTACTGTGAATGTGTATGATTGTTCATTTGTTAATTGATTATTTACTCTGCAGTTATTGGATGATAATGCTACATTGATATAACGCTTGGAATATATGGTTAAAAAGGATTAAATTTATCTATTACTAATTCACCCCCCCTTCTCAGTAATCCAACACAAAGATGATTTGGGAAGCCCACTATAGTCGGGTGACATGACATTTTGGCGTACAAAAAATTGTGGCCGTTCTTCATAAATATTTTTATTGGCCAAAAATTCGACAGGACATCAGCAAGTGTATCAGATCTTGCACTGCCTATGCCATTTCCAAGCAAACCATCAAGAATCAAGGCTTATACACCCTTATTCCTATTCCTAAGAAGCCTTGGGAATCCATCTCAATGGATTACATGTCTAGCTTGTCGTCCACCAAGCAAGGAAATGAATGTGTGTTTGTGGTCATTGATTGGTTATCGAAGATGGCCATCCTCACATCCTATAAGGAGAATGTCACAGCAGCAGATACTACTAATATATTCTTTAAACGAGTGTGGGTCCACTTTGGGATACCACTGACCATCATCTCTGATCAAGACAATAGGTTCCTCAACACCTTTTGGTCACGTATCTGGTCTCTGTTGGACACCAAGCTCACAAAATCCACTCCTTTCCACCCCCAAACCGATGGCCAAACAAAGGTCATCAATCAGATGATTATGCACATATTTCACATGTACAATTCTAAGCATCCACATACATGATACGAGAGTCTCCCATATTTCCGACATAGTTACAACAGGGCTCTCCATAGTTCCACTGGCCAAAGCCCATTTTAGGTGGGTTTGGGATTCCAAACCTTCAGACCCATTGATGTTTCACTTCCTCTTGCCACCACACATACAAACTCTTCCCCTGATTAGTCTATGATCAACAAAGCCACCATATTCATTGAGTGGATTCAGCACATCCACCAACAGGTCCAAGAAATTTTTCAAAAATCCAATGCTAAGTACAAGCAACGCCATGATCCACACAGGGTACCACACCAGTTTTATGTTTTCAACAAAGTTTGGTTACATTTGTAGAAGGAGTGTCTCACTGGGCCCCATCAGAAGCTTCTCCCACTTCGTTATGGGGCTTACACTATCACCAAGGCCATGGATATAAATTATTTTGAGCTCAACACTCCACCCTTCCTTGGTCTTCATCAAATATTTAATGTGGAACTCCTTTGGCCATACTTTCCACCATTATTGGAGACCTTTGCGATCGTCGAATAGCTAAAACCAACAAATCTCAACCCTGACTGCATGGAAAAATCATACATTGACTAGATAGAGGACACACAAGTCAAGGGAAGTCACCAGTAGTGGATCCATCTTTATCGGGTTGTCAAGGTAGGGAAACTCCTACACCAAGGCAATTGGCACACCCAGGGCCAAATATAGCATAAGTTTCCTCACCTGATGGGGGAACTCAATGCAATGGAGACCATTGATTCCTAAGGGTGGATGACTGATCCAGGTTGATATTGCTGGCCACCCACCTATTCCAACTGGATCCTCGTGTCCATTTTTTGTTCATCATGTTCTTCTATACTTATTTGTAATTGTGGGTTCTACACTTTTCACGTCATCACATGTGGCCTCTCACCTAATCCAACTAGCTTATTTTGTACATTTTCACATCATCACATCTTGTTGTACTTCCAGGGACGTTTTGGGGCCCCAAACATTGTTATTTTCGCTCACCACAGTCAAATTGTAGATGAAGTCAAATTTTGATAGTGAAGTGTGTAGTCCTCTAAAATACCTTTCCAATGGGCTATCATGAGCATAAAACGAAGGTCGTATGAAAAATTTATGACCCTAGGAAGTTGAGGTACCAAATTACAACAACTTACCCATAAGGCCCACATGACTTTTGGCGTTTCACCTTATAGGGATAGGTTATTGGATGTATTGGGTTTTGGCATTCATGAGTAATATCAAAAATGCCTCTCGAGCCTCATTGTAATCCATTCTGCTCAGACAGATGCATGTAGCAACCACATCTCTTCTTATAGATAGATACCACCATTCGAGCAAGTGTTTCAGTTCTGTAGTTTTATAGTTTCATCCTATTTCATTATTTAATAGAATATATTGTTCATTGGATATTTTTTTTATTCTTCATGTCTCTGCATTTATTGTATTCAGTCTGTTAATCAGTTTTTTCCGCTCCTAAATCCGTATCACATGCGTTCTATGCTGCTGATGGGAACGATTTTACTGCAAAAAAATTCATTTGATGTCTCAAAATGGCTCGAGAAGTTTTCAAACCCCAATTTTCCAAACTAGGACCTACCATTAAAATGGCCTTGCAAGTTGATTCCTCCCTTTTTTTTCCACTATGAAATTTTCGAGATAGATGACTATTAATATAATGATCTAATACAAATAATACCTCCCCATTTAGGGAGGATTTTGGTCCCCAAAATATTTATTGAATGAGGTGAGGATAATTTCCCTCGACCTTCTCCCTAGAGTACCACTTTGATTTTCTTTGAAGTTTTCCTTTGAGCCCAATCTTCCAAAGGTCATGTTTCCCTTATCTTGTAGTTTTGGACCTCTCTTGAAAAACTATTTCCTCTACCAGGTATGCACGAGCATCTAGTTCTAAGTCCTCTATTGAAGGTAGGAACTGCTCATCCTCCTAATCCAACATGGAAGGCTCATAGAGTTTGAGATTCTCCACATTCACTACTGAGTAAATATACATGTGTTGGGGTAGATTTATTCTATAGGCATTATCTCTCACCTTTTCCAATACCTCAGAAGGACCATAACATAAAGCCTTGATATTCTTACCAGGACCCTGTAGTCTTTCCTTATTCAACTGTAACCATACTCTGTCCCCTACTCTAAATGTTCTCTTTGTTATGTTTTGGTCATATCTAGCCTTGTATTTTTCACGTGACTTCTTCAAGAAATATGGTATCCCTATCTGATTTTATGCTCCTTGATATCCCAAAGTGCACCCAGACCTATTCAAAGAACATGTTTGTCGCTTATGGTCCTTTGATAGTGTTTTTACAATGCATGAGAATGCACATCTTGTTGAACTTATCAACTACATAAAATATATAATCATGTTCCTTCCTGGTTGTTGGAAAACCTCCCAAAACATCCATGTAAATACTTTCCCAAGGTCGAGTGGGTTCATGTAAGGGATGGTATATAACTTGCTTCATGTTGCTAGTCTTGCTCGTACAACAAAGTATACACCCTCTAATATACCATGTTAAATGTTCTTGCATTATGGGCTAGTACACTTACTGTTAACATGTGAATTTGCAGCCTACTTCATAGGGATCAAGCAATAATTAAGGTTTACCCTCAGGAGCATTGTGGTGTAAATCATGTGGCATTCTGCCCATGATTTCCATAGGAAGAATGAAAATGTTTTATGTATGAACAACTCAAACACCCTCAAAATCTAGTTCAAGGGTGTGTTTTCAACCCCTTGATCAAAAGTTAACACATAAAATTATCAAGGGCTCCTGGCCACAACCATGAGCACAAAGCGCAACAATTTCAGAGGTCTCATATGGACTCAAATCAAGAGAGCATGGAATTTCATTTTTCAGTGGAGGAGATTCCATTCGAAGTTCATATTTACGGTCCTCAGGTGATTGGGATCATAAAGTTGCATGAATTTTAACATTAGACAGAGGTCCAAGCACCTTAAATCATCTGGACCATTCAATTCAAAAGGGAACATGGTGCAGGATCAGTGATTTCATAGTTTCACGAGTCGGTAAAGTCCAGGCGCAGAGTCTTAAGGACTCGCGAAGTGAAAACTTGTGAAATGATCACAATCGTTGATCAAAGGAGATATTTGGACCGTAGATCTTATAGGGACAGGTGGTAGTCGATATGATGGTTCACAGAAGCGACCTTAGGGAGTTTTGCAAGGATTCAAAATAAAATATATCTGGTTCATCCAAACCAAAGGGGCACGTAGCAGAAGATAAGTGAAATCATGATTTTGCGAGTCGAAGATTTCAGCATGGAGCAAGGTGCAACTTCTCAAGACACGCAATCCTGATACACACCTTTTGGATAAGAGCTTGGTCATAGCTGAGGTCACTTTGTTGAAGGTTAAGAAGAGGAGTTGGCACTCACTGGGCTCCAGTTTGCAATTTCAGAAATCAGGAGAAGGGAGGTGAGTAGCCTTTCAACTTCTTGAGACGCGAAATCCCAATATGATCTGGACCGTGGATCTTATAGGGATAGGTGGCAGTTGATCTGATGGTTTGCGGAAGTGAATTTTGGGAGTTTTGGGAGAAATCATGGTCATTTTATGCATATCATTTCCGACCGTCAATCTGAAGGAGGGAAATTTTGCAATATTAGGTATCGGGAGTTTGAAGTCGTGCGATGTGAAAACCCCCGAAATTCAAAATTGTGATGCGCCTAGGAGTTGGGCCCATGGTCACAGCTCAGGGTCATATGGAAAGAGGTTATAGGAGGAAAGGTTGGAACCCATAGTGTAGTTCAGACCAAGGTGGAGTTTCAAGGAATAAATCATAGTCGTTGGATGCAAAGCATATCCGACCGTCGATCTGAAGAAGGGCGATTTTGCAATATCGAGTATCAAGAGTTTGAAGTCATACGATGTGAAAACCCATGAAACGCAAAATCACGATGTGCCCAGGAGTTGGGCCCATGGTCATGGCCCGAGGTCTCATGCAGGACAAATACAATGAAGAAGAAGTTGGCACCAGGAGCTTTGGGAGCGCGAAGGAAAGAGTGTGAATTTGATGAGGCCTGCACAAAACACTAGAGATGCCAGTGTGAGTTAAAGAGCGAGACCATCATGGTTTCAAGGTGTTGGGTTGACTTGAAGGGTCGCTAGTAGTGCATGATAGATCCCTGGGTGTTAAGTCTCATCCTGATCCCAATGAAGGAAGTTAATGAAAAAAAGGGTGGTGGTTGAAATCTCGACTCACTCCATAAATGGAAGGTATGGAAGGTTCGACCGTGGGGACTGAACCGTTAGCCCATGGTACTCTTGTGAGAAGATTTTCCTGCAAAACCCATGCTGATCTAAGCTCGCATATGACATAAGAATGCATGCATAGTCTAATGGAGTGGGCATCGACTTGAAGCTTTGAATGGAGGGGTCTGATCATGCTCCTGGCAGTTGCAGTAGTTTTGAGTATATATACTCAGTTTTGATATTTTTTTAAGGTCAATGGTTGAGCTAAGCTATCGTATTGTAATTATTTAATGAAGCTCTGGTTCTTTGGTTATGTAACTTTATATGAGATTTCTTGTTTAATTAAATCCAACTTCTATTTCCATATTATCTGCATCTGATATTGAATGTTCATGATCAAAGGATTCACATGAATTGTGGTGATTGTGTTGTAATGAATGTTTGATTGTAGTGCAGTTATAGCATTTTCAGTTTCCTGAAACTTCAAATTCAAGAGGATCTTGTTTTCAGAGTTTTTCCTCCTTAGGTTGCTAGAAGACCTAATGTCCAGAGTAGACATTTACATCTTCTCCTCAATTTCTTCCTCCTACTCATCTTTACTACAATTTACTGGTTGAATTTGATCAAGACCTCATTTTATTGTGCATACTGCCCTAGTTTTCTGAGTTAAAACAATATTCTCTTGAGTCTTCCCCATTTGACCTCTTTAAATCCATTAACCATGACATATAAACTGATGGGTACTGGGCTTACCTCTACCGCAATCTAGAGGTGAATTTTGGTGCTAACACTTACCTTTGTAATATAGCAACTATCTTTTGAACACCAAGATGTGTTTCAACCTTTGAGGTGTCATCCTCTTTGATAAACTGCAATCATTCACTTTTAAGCACATAGATCTTGTCGATATTTTAGAGTAAAAAATTCTAGATATTATAGTCAACCTTGTTGACACCTTCTTCTATATGAATTTTTCACTCTAGCTTTCAAAACAAATCCCTGAAGTCAACATCTTTGTGTATGCATCATCGGTAAAAGGATCCATGCGCATCAAAGTTCCCAAAGCTATAATATTGGATGTGGGTGGCCTTGAAAGCATGTCTTCTAGCTTGTTTCTGCTTCCCTTATTATACTTGATAATTAGATGAAACTATTGTAAGAACCCCATCCATTTGTATTTCCTAATGTAACATCCCCACTATAATCTATAGTTTAATGTATTCATAATGTAGATATGAATGTGGCTATGGCCAAACGAAGTAATATGGGAGATGTATTTTCTAAATTTTAATAAATATAATGTGGTACTAGATGATAGAAATATGAAAAGAGATGGGGGGTGATTAATCCACAAGAGAGAGAGGAATTTCTCAGTGTATCTAAAAGGGTCCCAAGGGGGAAATGGTTTATTGGTATGAATCCAAACCCATATTTATGAATTCTATTATCTTTTTAGTCAACCATATATTTTTGGTTTTAGTGTGTGAAAATCCAATCATTGAATTCCTATCAGAGGGTGGGTGTAGAAGTAAATTCCATATTTATTGGAAGCTTGGGGTTGTAGTACAATCACATTAGGCAAAGCGAGTAGTTAATTGCCTTGAGAAAATAGAGGAAATTTGTATGGGGAGTGTAGGAAATTTTTCACATTCATTATGGGCATGAAAAAAAAACATAGAACGGGGAAAAACAAGCACTAGAGCTAGGGAAGAATGATGGGAAAATTCTCAAGCATGTTGGAGCATTTTTGAGTTAAAAAATGAAGAAACAATTTTTCATGCCTGAAGAGTGAGCTCCTGTGTGAGTTACATTATAGCAAGTGTTTGATGTTTTCTTTATGGTAGTGAGTTTCCTTGAGTTCCCAACAGAGATATTCTTGGTTACCTGTTCCATAGAGACCATGGTAAATGAATGGGATGCATGATAGACCGAGAGTAGTGAATGGGTACATTCCTTGGGTTAGACAAGTAAAAAGGAAGAGAGATGGAGGAAATTCAAGATAGTTGTAGGAGAATACCAGTGGGTTGTGAGGTATTTAGCTGTAAGGGAAATGTGAGAGGAACCCTTATTTTGTGGATTTGTAGCCCCGGGTCAAGGGTGACTTGTTGTTGAGATCTGGAACAAGAAGTCTATGGTTGGGTGAAACTTCCTTCCCAAGCAACTAGTTGCATATAATTTCTTTTAAAGATACATGCTTATCTATTTTATGTGTTTTCTTATGAGTCTTATGGATGTGCATTTTACTCTATGAATGATAATGGTTTTATGTGTTTCTATAGATGATTTATTAGTTTATTAATGTGCATTTAGAATGTTGTAGATGCATTTAATTATGGACATCATAATCTAGTTAAATTTGTGCAAAATAAATTAGAAATAAAAATTTCGATTTTTATGTGTATTCCGCATAGAAATGTTCCTTAGTTAAGTTGGGTGACATTACACCTAGTTTCTTGTAGCTTATTATGGTCCTAGTGTTAAATTATGAGCTTGATTTCTTATGTGGATTAATTCTTTTATTTTCTTCAATACTTTGATTCCATCTTAATATACTTCAACAATTCCAATTCATAATCGAAACACAATAATTATGTAGATAAGTAAACATGCATATCAACAATACATATACCCTGGGGAAACCCTGTACATGGAAAAAACCCCAAGAAAACAATATTCCTTTATTGCATTAATAATGTAAGATCTCTTACAGATATACACCATGAATGTTTTTCTATCAAAGAGCTTGCCAAGATAACTCTGACTTGACAAAGACTTACAAGACCTTGCTAAAATACACCTCTAATATGATGCCTCTTTATCACTGATGTTCTCCTCTATTACTTCACCCTCAACCTGCATATGAAAACTGTGTTTCAAAACTATGTTGAAGAATAGTGTTGAAGAGAGGGTTCGACGTCTTCTTATATAGGCTAAAGAGGGGAAGAGGGGAAGCTCGAAATAGTAACCTAATTGCATGAATTAAACATAACTCAACTTCAAGCTTTAGTTCGAATTTAGAACTAGACTTGAGATTCGTTACAACTCAGCTTTACACTTTAGTTCGAACTTAGAACTAGACTTGAGATTGGTTACAACTCAGCATTACACTTTAGTTCTAACTCTGAACTAGACTTGAGACTGGCATGCTTTAGTTTGAACTTAGAACTACACTTAAGACTTTAGTTGCAACTCAACATTACAGTTTAGTTCTAAAATAGAACTATACTCAAAACTTTAGTTGCAACTCACCATTACACTTTAGTTCTAAAATAGAACTAGACTCAAGACTTTAGTTACAACTCAACATTTCTAAAATAGAACTAGACTCAAGAATTTAGTTGCAACTCAACATTACACATTAGTTCTAACATATAACTAGACTCAAGACTTTCGTTGCAACTCAACATTACACACTAGCTCTAACATAGAACTAGACTCAAGACTTTAGTTACAACTCAACATGACTAAAATAGAACTAGACTCAAGACTTTAGTTGTAACTCAACATTACACTTTAGTTCTAACATAGAACTAGACTCAAGACTTTAGTTGCAACTCAACATTAATAAAATAGAACTAGAATCAATACTTCAGTTGTGACTCAACATTACACTTTAGTTCTAACATAGAACTAGACTCCAGACTTTAGTTACAACTCTTGACAAGGAAATTCGAAATTATCTTCATGGTAGATAATGTTTACACGTGCCAATGCACTAGATCAATACAATTACATCATTTGCAATATTAGGAATATTGTTTGTTTCTAGCTCATAGGAATTTTACATTCAACCTAACTTTTGCTATATGCCTTGACTTTTTCTCATGGCTCACAAGGTTTGACTAGGCTCATAGAGGTTGTATGTTCCCCCTCACTTTTGCACTAGTCTATCTATGCTAACAGAGGTTGTACGTTCCCCCTAACTTTTTCACTAGACTGTCTATGCTCACAAAGGTTGTAAGTTCCCACTAACTTTTTCATTGAACTCACATAGCATCTCGTTTGTCCTAACTTTTGGTTTGACTCACAGAGGTTGTACGTTCCCCTTGGCTTTTGTCAATACCTCACAAGACTGGTCGATTCTCCAAATCTCCCTGGCTAGCCTCAGGGTGGCCCATATGGCCTCTCATTGAAGAATGACTATCGATGTTGTCAAATTTAACACTCCCTCTTAGAGAGGGAGTCATTCTCAGCCACACCAATCTTGCTTCTCAGTTGCACAAACTGTCTCGAGGTCAAAGGCTTGGTCAGGATATCAGTTACCTGCTCGCTCGTGGATATGTATTGTAACTTTACAGTTTTTCTCTCGACCAAGTCTCGGATGTAGTGGTACTTCATGTCATTATGTTTTTTCCTGTTGTGAAATACTGGGTTCTCTGTTAATTTTATTCAACTTTGATTATTATAGTGAACCACCGTCGTCTCGAGCTTGTCACCAAACAACCCAGAAACCAATTTTTCGAGCCATATTTCTTCCTTGCTAGCATCACTTGTTGCAATGTACTCATCCTCTTCTTTACTCTGTGGAATGGACCCCTTCTTTTGTCTTGACCAGATCATAGCGGATCCTAAACTAAAGCAGTATCCATAAGTACTCTTCTGATCCATTGGGCTTCCTGCCTAGTCAACATCTGCATACACATGTAGAAATAAACCACTACTGGATGTATATCTCCGAACATAAGTAATTGTCCCTCTAAGATATCTCAAGATGTTCTTTTATACTACCAAGTATCTCTGTCTCGTTTCATTCATGAACTAAATCATTACAATCACTGCATAGCATATATCTGGCCTAATGTGGATCATGTACATCAATGATCCAATCAGTTGCTTATACATGGTGGGATCCACCAAATCTGAACCTGTATCAAAATCATTCAGCTTCCTCAGGTTGGTAACCATCAAAGTAGACATGGATTTGGAATCCATCATACCAAACCTCTTTAGTACATCCACTGGGTATTTTCCTTGTGCCAGAAATATCTCACCCTGTCTTTGCCACACTTCCAATCCTAGGAACTAATGCATCAAGCCTAAGTCTTTCATCTCGAATTATGAGGTTAGCTCCCTCTTACACCATGCTATTATCCCTTCATCTCCTATTAGAAAGAGATCATCAACATATAGGATTAGTATAATAGGTTGGTTACCTCTTACCTTGAAGTATAGCTTTGCATCAACATCACTTTTCTGAAATCTCGGGCTTTTAAGAAAGCCATCAATATTTTCATACCAAACTCTAGGAGCCTTCTTAATACCATACAAGGCCATCCTTAGCTTGCATACATGAGTTCCTTTGTTATGCAATATAAAACCATCTGGTTGTTCCACAAAGACATGTTCAATCTTTCCATTCAAGAATGTTATTTTTACATCCATCTGATGTAGCTTCCAACCAAGTACAGAAGCTAAAGAGATAATATCTCAAATGGAGGTATACCTGGCTACAAGGGAAAAAGTCGCTTCGTAATCGATTCCTTCTTTCTGACTGAAGCCTCTAGCTACAAATATTGCTTTGAACTTTTCCACACTTCCATCAGTTGCATGTTTGATCTTATAGATCCATTTGGAAGAAACCACTGATTTTTCTTTTGGCCTTTGCACAATGTCCCAAACATTATTCTTTATAATAGACATGTATTCCTCAAGCATGGCATCCTCCCATACTTGTAATTTATTTGCTTCTTCAAATGAAGAAGGTTCGACATCACTAATGTTTCTCATCAGTGAAACATAGCCTCCAAACCTATGAGGCCTCTTCCTTTCCCTGAAAGTTCCTTTGGGAGAAGTTATCCTTTTTGCTTCCTGCACTATTTATTTAAGCCACCCTCGATTCCTTTTGGCTAGAGGTTCTTCAAGAGTTATTTCTAACACTTCAGTGGGTTCTAGGGGCTCATCACTTGTCCCTTCATGAGGTTCCTCCCTCTGATCATATGACTCTTCATTTTCAGAAGAGGGTGAAGCTAGTTGAACTGCCTCTGAATCCTATTGAAGCTCTCTGGATTTCTTAAATGCGGCTTCCTCATGGAAGTTCACATCTTTGCTTACCTCTATTTTCCTATGAACTGGTACATAAATCCTGTAATCTTTGGAGTTCTCACTGTACCCCACAAACACCCCTTTCTTTCCCGAGGGTTCCATATTTATCCTTTTTTCCCTAGGGACATGAATATACACAGGACATCCAAATATCCTTAGATGCCCTACTTCAGGTTTGATCCCATAGAAGACTTATTCAGGATTCTTTTCCTTCAAAATAACATGTGGACACCTGTTTTGAATATACATGGAAGTGGAGGTAGCTTCTGCCCATAAAGAATTTGGCAGATCTTGGTCAAACATCATTTCTTTCGTTGCCTCACAAATAGTCGTGTTTTTCCTCTCAGCAACACCATTTTGTTGAGGGTTATATGACATGGTTAACTGTCTCTTGATTCCTTTTGACTTGCAAAAATCCTCAAACTAAAGATATTCAAACTCTCCTCCATTGTCTGTTCTAAGGATTCTGATGTGTTTCCCTATCTACTTTTTAATAAAGGCTTTATACTCTTTGAATTTATCAAATGTGTCACTTTTAGCTTTAAGAAAATATATCCAA
Organism: Picea engelmannii; assembly: GCA_009831015.1. Taxonomy (NCBI): domain Eukaryota; kingdom Viridiplantae; phylum Streptophyta; class Pinopsida; order Pinales; family Pinaceae; genus Picea; species Picea engelmannii. Next base: position 1,659,576 of record ML777912.1, read on the forward strand.
CATTTTCTTGAGTAATCATCAATGAAAATGACATAATACAAACAACCACTGAGTGAGGGAGATGACATGGGACCACATATATCATAATGAACCAGATCTAAGATGCCCCAAGCTCTGTTGTCACTACTAGGAAATTCTTTATTTATATTTTTACCTAGAATACATCCCTTACAAATTTCATTTTTACTAAGAGAAATAGAGGGCATGTCACATACCATGTTTTGTAGATCTGGAAGAGCTTTGTAATCAAGATGTCTAAGTCTTATGTGCAACAACTCGCTGGAGCTAGTCACATCATGAGCCAATGCCTGAACTGACTGTCCTAACACGACGTACAGTCCTCCACTATGAGTTCCAATGGGTTCTATTGTACTTAAGTGGATACCTTTAGCCCATAGTAATGCCTTCTTGTCCTTGAAGATCACCCAGTATCTATTTTCCTCAAGGGTTGCAACTGAAAGTATATTCTTCTTGAGCCCTCAAACATATAATACTTCATCAACATGAAGTCTAGCCCCAGATTCAAATCTAAAGGAGATAGAGCCTACTCCCTCTATCTTGTAACATTTTTCATCCCCAAGCTCCACCTGCTCTGCAAAAGATTGTGTTTCGAAATTTGAGAGGATCTCCTTGTACCCTGTCATGTGCTTTGATGCACCACTGTCTACTAACCAAGTTTTAGGCCCCATGGAAACTGAACTGGATAAGGTAGAGACCAAATAATATTCTTTCCTATTTTCTTTCTCATGAGAAGGACTTTTCTGATTTCTCTTGGATTCATCATCCTTAGCAGTTGAGGCATGATGTTTCCCTTTCCTAGGATATTTCTTTCTAAACCAACAATCTTTAGCAAAATGACCCAACTTATTACAACTAAAGAATTTAATCTTAGATGTATCAATATTCTTTCCTTTGAATGTACCTTTGGTCTTTGGCTTCCAAGGAGAGCCTTTCTGAAAAGTGTCTTTCCTCTTTCCCTTGAATCTTGATGCTAAAGTTGAGTGCTATTCTTTCATTTGCTCGCTCCTGGTAGCTGTGAGACTCTCCTCCTAGAGGAAATCATGACATAACCTCTCAAACATGGCATGAATCTCTCTCCCACTTACACTGGATAAGAAGGTCTCTGATGAAGAAGGAAGACCATAAAAAATGGCCTACACTAGATCATCATCGTCCACTGTCACCCCTGTGACCAAAATTTGATCTCTAATCTGGGCTATCCTGAAACAAAATGATGTCAGTGATTCACCTTTCTCCATATTCAAATACTTAAGATTGTGCTTAAGTGTCCTCTTTTGGCCTGGAGCCCTTTTCTCATACAAATTCACCAAGGTATCCATACAATCCTTGGAAATCATTAATGAAGTCATTGCAGGCATTATACTATCTTTGAATGAATCAAAGATGATTATCTTGGCCTTTGATTGAATCTTCCTAAAGGCCTCTCGTCCTACATTATTCATGGGTTCCTCCACCACTATGGTCACATATTGATCAAGATCATGCTCCTGCAAGATATTTGTTATCTGAAGCTTCCACACATTGAATTTGGCAGCTCCTTTGAGCCTATCCTCGAACCTGAATGAAATGAAGGATGTTAGGGTACTAACCCGCACATAGGTAGAACAATATATTCGGATGTAATAAAGGTCAATATTAATAAGGCCTTGCAATAAAATAGAATAAGTCAAATGTAAGAAGAACTAATTGAAGCTTCCACTTCTAGAAGGATCTTCCTCTAGATGCTTCTTTTGATAGACATATTTAGCATAAATAGGAGTCAAGGGTATGAGAACCCTATCTTGGAGATTATTGTAATAGATCTCTGCTCGACTGGATGTTTCCCCCTCGAAGAGGCCCATGAACATTGTTGTCAGAATCAAAGTGTTATTTCTGTTGTTATTCTTATATCATTTCAGTGTTATTGTGGTGATTATTCTGGTTATATTGTTGTTATTCTACCATTTCTAGAATTTTATTTATGTTCTGCATTATTTTTATGTCTGGTATATTACAAGTAGTATCAGAGCACTTTCCTTGGTAGAAATTGTAGGTAATTTTTTTTTTCCAGGGTAGAGATGTATTCTGACGTCTTTAAGCCACAAAGATCTGTCATTATGCACATAAACCCGCGGTTGAGGGATTCATACATGTAGGAAATACAAGTGGTTCTTAAGCGCATATCTGTTGGCCACCCTTGTAACCCTTGTTGGTACCCCTTAGAGTGGTATCACATCAAACAACACCTGTGTATGAATCACCCTAGATTTCCTGAAGCCCTCTTTAGATAAACAAATCGGCCGCCTGACTGTTATAGTGCCACCAAGAACAACACTCAGGAAGATACTCTCTAGTACCTGGGTAGTCGGGTAGTACGGCTAAGGGTACGGTCTATCCTCCTTAGTTATTTCCCTGAGATATTGGGTCGAGTACTACTGTTGGACCCCACATGTATATTAGAGTGCTATAGTACAGGGAAAACCCTTGTCTGTAGAACCCTTGAATACCTAACCCTTGGGGACAGAAACATAAACAAATTAAAATAGACAAGATCTATCGCCGCGCAAATGTGTTCAGGTTTCCAAGTAAATACACATTTCTTTCTGGTTAAGAATTTGGGCATTTCCTCTCTACAGTATTCTTCAGACCAGAGTATAACTCTACAGGTGTAAAAAAAAAAAATTGGAAAATTTTTCACCATTATTTGAGACCTATTCCATTGGATTCATCTCTTCGCCCTTATCAAATTCATACATATCATTTGTCGAAAAAATATTTGACCCCGCCTGCCCCTTTTTCAGTTCCCCCATCCTCGTGGCCCATACTTGTAGCCAAGACTTGGAATATCGCTTCAACACCTTGCAATATAGTCTCATTGAGACCCAAAAAGAAGTGAAACAACTCAGTGCCAATGTTGTCACCATCAATACAACCATGCAGTCCTCAATGTAGGAAATCAAGGAAGACCTCACCACCCAGCTTGAATCTATCTTTTCAGCACTTTGCACCAAACTGCATATCCCTACAGATAACCCTTCCTATTCCTTACCTCCACATACTAAAGGTGAACATTCCTCTCATTCCCGTAACTTTCAAAACCTTCACTTTCAATGTGATCTATGCCTTCCGCAGGTGGATGTGACCAAATTTGATGGCTCGGACCCCACTGGTTGGGTAACCCAAATGGAACATTATTTCTCTTTATACGACATTACATATGACTTGGCCAAACTCCGGTATGGTGTTATCCATCTAGATCAAGAACGTTGGAAATGGTGGCAATGGAAAAAAACTTCTCGTCAAGGGTATATTGCTTGGACAGACTTTGTGGCAGAGCTTTATGAACGCTTTGACACTGACACCAACTATTTGGGTTGTTTGACAAAGTTGAAACAATCATGAACAATGGAATACTTTATAGCTACCTTTAAGCACCTAGATTTTCGGATAGAGGGCATGTCCGATGCCTTTTTCTAAGAATGTTTTATCAGTGGCCTCAAGGATGACATTCAGGTCCATGTCCTCATGGCTCGGCCTCAGAGTTGGGTGGAGGCTACTAAAAGAGATAAATAAGTACAACAGGTTGTATCTTCTCAAAACTGGAAACCCTCCTTTATCCCTCACCCTAAACTAGTAAATGACACTACTCCCTTCACTCCACTAAAGATCCCAAAATTGACGAGGGATGAAATGGCTAAATGCCAACTTAAAGGCCTTTGTTATAATTGTGATGAAAAATATTTCCTGGGCCACATGTGTAAGGAACAAAAGTTTTTTATGGCCATCTCCGAGGATATTTTAGAAGAGGATATTGAAAGTCCCCTTGTGTCTGAGTCACTTGAAACCCTCGACATAACCCCTGCCTCAGACCCTCCCAAAGTAGAACCGGTCATTTCCCTCAATTCTCTCATCGACTTCTCCGCTCCCCAAACCCTCAAGCTAATCGGTTACATCAAGCATTGAAAGGTCATCATTCTAGTTGATAGTGGAAGCACCCATAATTTTATTCATTGTCGCATTGCCCAAGAAACTCATTGCTACATCCATGCCATTAATAATTTCCAAATCATGATTGCCAATGGTGGCTCCATGAAATGTGGATGGCGTTGTGAAAATGTGTGTCTCCAGATTGGTGACTACCACATGAAATCTCATATGTTTGCTATCGACATGGGAGGTTGTGACATTGTGTTGGGTGCAGAATGGATCACGACTTTGGGTCCCATTCTCATGGATTTTAAGAAATTAACCTTGCAATTTGACTAGGAGGGACACCAATATAAGTTCCAAGGCATCACTGTCGGTTCACCTGAGATCATTAGTTACCATCGCATGGAAAAGATGCTCAAAAAGGGTCATTCTAGTGTTATTACTCAACTTCATGCCATACAAGCAACAGAAACACCCTCGGTGCCGCAAGACCTCCAAGCCATCCTTTCTAAACATCAAGTGGTCTTTTCCACTCCCCAGGGAATCCCTCCTTCATGTGTTGTTCATGATCATTCCATTCCCCTTGTACCCGGAAGCCTTCCTCCCAATATTTGTCCATATTGTCACCCCTTTTCCCAAAAAAATGAAATTGAGAAAATGGTCTAGGAACTCCTTAATGCAGGCATTATCCATGCTAGTACGAGACCCTACTCTTCTCCTGTGGTCATGGTCCTGAAAAAAGAAGGTTCTTGGCGAATGTGGCCTAACTTTCATGCCCTCAACAAAATTACCATTAAAGACAAATTTCCCATTCCTATCATTGGTGACCTCTTGGATGAACTGAGTGGCACCCAATTCTTTACTAAACTTGATCTTCGTTCGGGCTACCACCAAATAAGTATGAAAGAGGAAGACATTCCAAGACTACCTTTAGAACTCATGAAGGTCACTATGAGTTTTTGGTCATGCCCTTTGGCTTGTGTAATGGCCCCTCCACCTTCCAAAGCCTCATGAATCATGTCTTCCATCCTTTTCTTCGACATTTTGTCTTAGTTTTCTTTGACGATATCCTAATCTATAGAAAGACTTGAACAAAAAATATATCTCATGTGGATCGAGTTCTCCATCTACTCTCTCAGCACCAACTTTTCCTGAAACATTCTAAATGTTCTTTTGGCACCTCATAAGTAGAGTACTTGGGTCATTTGGTTGGCAAGGATGGCATCAGGGTGGATACTAAAAATATTGAAGCTATGTAAGACTGGCCTCACCCAAAGAATCTCAAAAGCTTGCGTGGATTTTTGGGCTTAATATGTTATTATCGCAAGTTTGTTAAGAATTACGGAAAGATTGCGGCACCTCTCACTGCTCTCCTAAAAAATAACTCTTTCACTTGGACTCCAACTGCTGCTCAAGATTTTCAAACCTTGAAGATGGCCATGTGCACCACTCTAGTCGTAGCCCTTCCTGATTTCACAAAGACCTTTGTCTTCGAATGTGATGATTCAGGGAAAGGAATTGGTGTTGTCCTTATGCAAGAGGGTCAACCTTTGGCCTTTACCAGCAAGAAACTATCTAAAAGAAATCTGGGAAAATATATCTATGAAAAGGAAATGTTGGCTATTATGCATGTCGTTGATTTGTGGCACCCTTATCTATTAGGGAAACGCTTCCAAATTAAGATAGACCATCAAAGCATCAAGTATTTTATGGAACAAAGCTATTTGGTTATGATTATGATATCATTTACAAGAAAGGCAAAGAAAATGTGGTTGCTAATACACTTTCCTGCAAATATGAAGATGAAGGATCCATTTTTTCTCTTTCCTTCATTGTACCAGATTGGCTCCAAGTCATTCGCCAGGAATGGATACAAGATCCCAAAAGTTCGCAGTTGATCCAACAATTGCAGTCCAGTGCTCCAACTCCCCCAGGGTACTCTTAGCTCCATGATGAGATCTGATACAAAGGTCATTTGTATTTAAGTAAACAATCAAATCTTAAATCCACAGTACTTTCTGAGCTTCATGCTACACCGACAGCGGGGCACTCCGGGTTCACCAAAACCTATGACAAGGTCAAACGTTCTTTTTTCTGGGATGGTATGAAACAGGGAATTTGTAAATTTATCGTCGAATGTGATGTGTGTCAATGCAACAAGGGAGAAATAGTCAAATCTACAGGCACACTACAACCACTCCCAATTCCACCTATTATTTAGAAGGACATCTATATGGATTTTATTATAGGCTTACCCAAATCGAGAAATAAATAAGTCATCATGGTGGTTGTTGATCGCCTTTCCAACTATGCTCATTTCTGAGATCTTCAACACCCGTTTACAAAATCCATGGTGGCTCAACTTTTCATGTATCAGGTCTTCAAGCTTCATGGCATGACACACTCTATTGTTTCTGATCATGACCCAACTTTCACAAGCAATTTTTGGTAAGAACTGTTCAAGCTACATGGCACCTGATTACATCTCAGTACAACTTATCATCCCCAAACTAATAGTCAAACAAAAGTTGTCAACAAGTGTTTGGAAACATATTTGAGGTGTTTTGCCTCAAAAAAGAAAAATCAGTGGGCTCAGTGGTTACCCCTAGATGAATGGTGGTACAACACTTCATACCATACAGCTACATGCATGACTCCTTTTGAAGCAGTATATGGACAAAATCCACCTTTAGTTCACTCATACTTACCTCGTGTCTCGAAGTTCCAGGTATTTGACCAAACACTTACAGTTCGAGAGGTTATTCTTCGTACCCTCAAAGAGAATTTGGTCATGGCACATAATTGCATGAAGAAACAAGCAAATCAAGCTCGCTTTGAACATCAATTTGAAGAAGGGTATCAGGTGTTTCTTTGCCTATAACCTTACAAGAATAATTCCCTCAAGATCGAGCAATGTCAGAAGCTAGCACCCAAATTTTATGGTCCTGATATAGTTCTCAAGCATGTGGTACATGTGGCCTATTAGTTATCTTTGCCTAGTCATTCAAATATATATCTTTTTTTTTCATGTTTCCTTCTTAAAGAAGGCGATCGGAACTAAGTGCCAAATTCAAACCAACCTTCCCGAGTTAGCCGAAGAAAGATCCATTTGGCTACAACCACAAGAAGTTTTGCACTAGTGTGAGTGTCGCCTGCGTCAGAGAACCATCAAGGAAGTGTTAATCTAGTGGAAAGATAAAACTCCAGCAGATGCCACTTGGCAACCCGCTACCATTCTGCAACAATTTCCACATCTCAAGCCTTGAGAACAAGGTTTTTTTTAAGGGGGAGGACATGTTAGGGTCCTAACCCACACATAGGTAGAACAATATATTCAGATGTAATAAAGGTAAATATTAATAATGCCTTGCAATAAAATAGAATAAGTCGAATGTAAGAAGACCTAATAGAAGCTTCCGTTTCTAGAAGGGTCTTCCTCTAGATGCTTCTTTTGATAGACATATTTAGTATAAATAGGAGTCAAGGGTATGAGAGCCCTATCTTGGATATTATTGTAATAGAGCTCTTCTCGACTGGAGGTTTCCCCTTCGAAGAGGTCCGTGAACATTTCTCTTAGAATCAAAGTGTTATTTCTATTGTTATTCTTAAATCATTTCAGAGTTATTGTGGTGATTATTCTAGTTATATTGTTGTTATTCTGCCATTTCTAGAATTTTATTTCTCTTCTACATACTTTCTATATCTGGTATATTACAGAGGATTGCATGGACCTCACACTGGAAACTTAATCAAGCTAGCTTGGATCTGTTTGTACCTGTTGCTGCACTTCAACACATTTAACACACCTTAAGCTCTAATAGCATGTTAAATTATGAGCTTGATTTCTTATGCGGATTAATTCTTTTTTTTTCTTCAATACTTTTATTCCATCTTAATATACTTCAACAAATCCAAATCATAATCTAATAACTATAATTATGTAGATAAGTAAACATGCATATCAACAACACATATACCCTGTGGAAACCCTGTACAGGAAAAAAAACCCGAGCAAACAATATTCCTTTATTGCATTAATAATGTAAGATCCCTTACAAATATCCACCATGAATGTTCTACTCTAAAAGAGCTTTCCAAAATGACTCTGACCTGACAAAGACTTACAATACCTTGCTGAAATACACCTCTGATATGCTGCCTCTTTATCACTAATGTGCTCCTCTATTACTTCACCCTCAACCTGCATATGAAAACTGTGTTTCAAAACTGTATTGAAGAGAGGGTTCGACCTCTTCTTATATAGGCTGAAGAGGGGAAGCTCGAAATAGTAACCTGATTGCATGCATTAAGCATAACTCAGCTTCAAGCTTTAGTTCGAATTTAGAACTAGACTTGAGATTGGTTACAACTCAGCTTTACACTTTAGTTCGAACATAGAACTAGACTTGAGATTGGTTACAACTCAGCATTACACTTTAGTTCGAACTTAGAACTAGACTTGAGACTGGCATGCTTTAGTTCGAACTTAGAACTAGATTTAATACTTTAGTTGCAACTCAACATTACAATTCAGTTGCAACTCAACATTAAACTTTAGTTCTTAAATAGAACTATACTCAAGACTTTAGTTGCAACTCAACAATACTAAAATAGAACTAGACTCAAGACTTTAGTTGCAACTCAACATTACATTTTAGTTCTAACATAGAACTAGACTCAAGACTTTAGTTGCAACTCAACATTACACTTTAGTTCTAACATAGAACTAGACTCAAGACTTTAGTTGCATCTCAACATTACTAAAATATAACTAGACTCAAGACTTAGTTGCAACTCAACATTACACTTTAGTTCTAACATAGAACTAGACTCAAGACTTTAGTTACAACTCTTAACAATGCAATTCAAAATTCTCTTCATGGTGGATAATGTTTACACATGCCAATGCACTAGATCAATACAATTACATCATTTTCAATATTAGGAATGTCGTTTGTTTCTATCTCATAAGAATTTTATATTCAACCTAACGTTTGCTAGATACCTTGACTTTTTCTCATGGCTCACAAGGTTTGACTAGGATCACAAAGGTTTTATGTTCCCCTTGAATTTTTCACTAGTCTGTCTATGCTCAGAGAGGTTGTACATTCCCCCTAACTTTTCCATTAGACTCACATAGCATCTCGTTCGTCCTGACTTTTGGTTTGACTCACATAGGTTGTACATTCCCCCTGTCTTTTGTCAATACCTCACAAGACTGGTTTATTCTCCAAATATCCCTAACTAGCCTCGACGTGGCCCATATGGCCTCTCATTGGAGAATGATTGTCGATGCTGCCAAATTTAACACCTGGAAATACTAGAGCGACTAGTGATCTGTGTGGGTGGTGATATCCTTTCCCACTAGATAATGCTTCCACTTTTTGACAACTTGTTCCAAGGCATAGAGCTCCTTCTCATAGGTAGGGTAGTTGAGGAATTCCCCATGAAATGGTTCGGAATGATAGAAAACATGCCCTATTCTCTTCATCGGAACTGCTCCCATGGCATACCCACTTGAATCTTCCTCCACTTGGAAGGGATTTTGCAATATTGTTAGTGCCAACGTTGTTTCTTGAATGTTCTTTCTGTTTATCTCATGAAAGGCATTTTGTTGATTCTTCCCGCAATGGAAACTCTTACTTTGTACTGTTATTGCATTGAGTGGTGCAACTACTACTGAAAACAAAGATATGAAATTCCACAAGTACTATTCTACCCCAACAAGGCTCCTAATTTCCCTACAATTTGTAGGAAATAGTCATTTCATGATGGCCTCCATCTTGGTGAGATCTATCTTGAGCTTTCCTCCACTAATCACATACAATAAAATTACTAACTTAATGAGAACCGTGAGCTAAAAATAGGAATTTTATCCCAAAAGTATAATATTTTTTGGTAAAAAACACCATAATCAACCCTAAAAGCAAAATGTGGTACTATTGGTAACACCCATTTTGGGGGAGGTAGTTAAAATTAAAACTTCTTTGAAATCACAACTTTGATATTGTGAACAGAATCCTGAAAAACCATCAAGTTGAACATTGAATCAAAAAGTTATGTTACCAATATCACCACTTTTTTTGGATTTTAAACTATGACCTAATTGAAATGTGGCATGACTATTGGCACCACCACAAATACAACACTAAAAATCAACTCCTAAATCTAAAAGTGTTATTTTTTTTTGTTTTTGGCGAAATCGACAACTAGCCAAGATCATAATCGTTTGACATGGATTCGATTTTGATTTTTACCAGATAACCTCCATGGGTATCCATGAGATCCCACTCATGGTACACACGACTTTGCAAGGTTTGAACCAACAACATGACAAGGAATGTCTTAACAATGCACTATATTTCCAACTTATCTACATGTCTAGGAAAAATCTAAAAGTGTTATTACTTGATGATTGAATTACTAATTAACTTTATTTTTTTAATAATTTACATTAAGAATAAAATTAAATTGGAAAAAAAAACCCTGAAATTTTTTGTTTATTTTGTTTAGAAAAACAATTCTTTTAGAAATGAAGGGAAAAAGCATTTGTTGAAAAAATACTGCAAATAAAATAATTTAATCAAAAAAGAGAAAAATGAACTAAAAAAGAGAAAAAATTATTTATTTTTTTCGATTTTTTTTTAAAAAGAACCCTTAATGTTCGACAACACAGGTATTCCAATAGAGGAAGAACACCTTCAGTAACCACTCACACAACTAGATCAAATATGAACACACTGATGTTTTGACGTGGTAAAACCCTTACGGGGAAACATCCATGGCCCCAACCAACACGGCCACTTGGAGCAATTTATTAATGCAAAAGAAAAATATTAGAGAGAGATTTTAAAAGAGAGCTTTTCACAATCGATCATTGGAAAATGCCCCTCCATGCTCTTTAAATAGAGATCATGGACCAATCAAGTGTTAAGCCACAAATCAATGGTCATTAATATCGAGGAGAATATGAACCATTAGATCACTCTATGTCAATAACATATTGTGTCCGTCAATTTTCCTAAATACAAATGCATACTAATGCATACAAAAAAAACACACTAAGAAAAACATTTTTACCTAATAACACATTAGACCAAGTAGATCTTAACTAACTCCTAAGTGTACAAATATCCTGACATCCCCCCTTAATAACAACTTGGGATAGGATTGAAGAATTTACAATAGTGACACAATAGCAGAAGGAAGGAGGCATTAGAGCCTATCCCCCCTTAATGACAACTTCCTAAACTCCTAACATAGATCGAAGTTTTGAAAATTTCACTTCTATAAGAGACTTTGTGAAAATGTCTGCAACTTGATCTTCTGTAAGGAAAAAGAGTACTTCAATAACTTTATCATGAATGAGATTTCTGATGAAGTTCATGTGTAGCTCGATGTTCTTGTTGCATTGATGTTGAACTAGGTCTTTAGCAAGCTTTATGGCACTCTGATTTTTTCACCAAAGGCTAGTCGGATGTGGTTGCTGGAATACAAACTCTAAAAGGATCTGTCGAAGTCACAAGGCTTCCTAACTTGCATTTACCGCTTCTCAGTGCTCTACTTCTACTGAAGAAAGTGAAATAGCCTTTTGTTTCTTACATTCCCAAGTTACATGTCCTAAACCAAGGCTGAAAACATAACCTACAGTAGACTTCCGATCATCAGGGTCGCCGACCCAATCTGAATCAGTGAAACCAACCAATAAAGGAGTCCCCCCTGAACTAAATGTATCCCAAACTAAATTGTACCATGAACATAACAAAGTATCATTTTTTTTTATTTCCAATGGATTTCATGGGGTGTTTGCATATACCGGGTAACAATACCAACAACAAAGGAAAGATCGGGACAGGTATGAGTCAAGTATAAGAGGCTACCAACTAACTAATGGTACAGTAGCATCACCTTTGGGATAAGTACAGGAGGTAGTAAGATTGACTCTAGACTAGAAGGGAGAAGGGGTTGGTTTACAATCATCCATGTGAAAGTGATGAAGAAGGTCATAAGCATACTTAGACTGGGAAAGGAAAATTCCTTCATTGGTTTGCAAAACTTGGAGGCCAAGGAAATAGTGCAAAAAACCTAAGTCTATCATTTCAAATTTCTTCTTAAGGTTGGTTTTCACATGGTTTAAAATTTTTGAGTCACTACTAGTAAGGATAAGGTCATCAACATAAAGGACAAGTATTATGAGATGGCTTCCTACTTTCTTGGTATAGACATTAGGATTAGAATGGCATCTACAGAATCGAGTGTCAATAAGAAAGTTGTTCGTTTTGGCATACCAAGCTCGAGGAACTTGCTTAAGACAATAAAGAGATTTATTAAGGAGACAAACAAGGTTAGATTAATTTTGGACGTAGCCAGGAGGTTGTTACATGTATATTTATTCTTGAAAATCTTTGTGCAAGAAGGCGTATTTAACATCCATCTGATGGACCTCCCATTTATGCTAGACAACAAAGGAAAGAACAAGGAGGATGGAATTCATGCTTGAAAACACATGTATTCCAGCAGAGGATGAACACCTTTAGTATACACTCATACAACTAAATCAAATATCAACACACCGATGTTTTGATGTGGTAAAACCCCTACGGGGAAACATCCACGGTCCCAACCAACGCGGCTACTTGGAGCAGTTTATTAATGCAAAAGAAAAATATTATAGAGAAATTTTACAAGATATTTTCTTACAATCGATCATCAGCAAATGACCCTCCATTCTCCTTAAATAGAGATCATGGACCAATCGAGTGTTAAAACATGGATCAATGGTCGTTAAGATCGAGGAGAATATGAACCGTCAGATCACTCTATATCGAGAACATATCATGACCATCAGATTTCCTAACTACAAATGCACACTAATGTATAATAAACAAACACACTAAGAAACACACTTTTACCTAACGACACATTAGACCAAGTAGATCTTAACTAACTCCTAAGTGTCTAAATATCCTCACACTTAAAATGCTAAATTTAAAAGACAAAAAAAACACTAAAAACACAGCTTTTTTATAATTAATTTAAAAACACTAATAAAAAAAATCAATATAGAAAACTAAAATAGATATTTTTTTTAAAGTTTAAAATACAAACAATAAATGAAACATTAATTTATTTTTTTAATTGTAATTTTTTTTTGTTTTTGTTTTTCAATCTTTATTTAAAGTTTTAGTTTTCCTGTTATTTTTTATTTTTTTAGTGTAGTTTAGTTTAGTTTTTTTAATATATGTTTTAATGTTTCAATAAATAAAATAAATAAATAAAATATATTTTATATCTATGTTGCATTTTGTGTTTTTTTTTTTCAATTTTTGTTTTTTAAATTTAGAGTTTTAAAGGTTGTTTTTATTTTTTTATAAGAAAAAATAATTTTATTTTTTTTAGTTATTTTTTGAAAGAAAAATTTGAGTTGCACTATTTATTTCACATTCATTTTTTTTCCTTTATTTCTAAAAGAAATTTGTCATTTTTAACCAAAAAAAATTTAAAAAAATTAGGGGTGGTTTATTTTCCAATTTCACTGTTTTCTTAATGTAAATTATTTAAAAATTATAATTAGTAAATCAATTATCAAGTAGTAACATTTTTAGATTTATGAGTCATTTTTCAGTGTTTTATTTATGGTGGTGCTAGTGATCAAGGTCACAGTTTAAAATCCCCTCAAAAAAGTGGTGCAACCATTAGCATCACTTTTTTATTCGAAGGTTAATTTCAGGGCTCTCTTTGGTTCTCTTTGCAATTTCAAGGCTGCAATTTCAAACAAGTCACAATTTTAACCACTTCTAAAAAAGTGGTGCTACCGATAGCACCACTTTTTTAAACATGAGTAAAAATAGCCACTATGAAAAATGAGAACTCTAGAGAGCTTTCGTTAAGTTGGTAACTCTGTTATATCCCAAATACACCAAAGACTCCTATGAAAACTCACATTTATTGAGATTGACCAACTATTGATTCCTCTTTGGGGTCTCTAACACCTAAATAGCATGTGAAGTGCGTTCCTCTCAGGTAGCACTATAAACCAATATATCATCTAGATAGTCAATAACAAATGAATATAGATAAGGGCATAAAAAATCATTTATTATTATCATAAATGTAGCTAGTGCATTGCATAAACCGAATAACATAAGAAACCACTCATACGAACATTTCCTTGACTTGAAGGTAGTCTTGTAGGTATATTCTTCTTTGACTCATACCCCGTGATATCATGATTCAAATGAAACTGAGTGAACTACTTGGCATGTTACAGTTGGTCCAACATATCATCGATCTTGAGCAGAGGGTAGTTGTTATTTAGTTTAATATTGTTCAATGCTTTACAATCGATACACATTCTCTAAGTCCCATCCTTCTTGGGCACAATTATGATGGGTGACTGACAAAGTGAGGTACCTGGTCAAACAACACCCTACTCCAACAAGTGTTGTGATTTCTTCTTTACTTTGTTTTCTTCTAGAGCGGACTATCTATATGGCCCAATATTCGGCAAGGGGGAGTATGGAAATAATTGGATTTTTTCTCCACTTCTTTCTTAGGTGGTATCCCTTTAGGATCCTAGAACACTCCCTTGTATTCCTTTAGCAACTCTCCATGGATGTATTTACTTTTAATGAGTCTTGAATAGATTGATTTTCTCTTTGGAAAAGTAAAACATATTTCTTACTAGAACTAATCAACTTATTGGCTTGGTTAGCACTTACCAGTGAGAACTTTCACTTTCCTTTATGTAGATTGTTGATCCAGGAATTCCTATCCTTGATTAGTCAATACTAATTGGATCTTCGCACGAAGATTTCATCCATCATATCCATGTAGGGGATTCCGAAACACTGCTCCACATATAGAAAGGGGTACTACATCGAATTCCACTTCATCAATGAAATCCGCACTTATAAAAAATGTAATGTTGCACTATTTCATTACCTTGATATCTGCATCATTATTTAACCATCCCAATGGATATCATATAGGTTGATCATGAACCTCCAAACCAAGATTTTCGACAAAATCCGTTGTTGTGATATTATCCTATGAATTAGAGTCAAACAAAGCATCTATATTTGTATTTTTGACCTGAATCTTGAAGTGGAAGAGATTGGGAATAAATATAAACTTTGCATCCTTACTATCTAGCTTACTTATGTTTTCCTTTAGAACATGAACATAGGCCTCACAGACAAATACCTTGAGATGTGTGAGAGAAGGTTTCTTACCAGTCCATGCCTATTGTGGAGTCTTGTCATCTAACGCTAATGAGGGTGATTTGTTTACTAGGTAACATGTAGTACCCACTTCCTCTGCCCATAATTATTTACCTAACCTGACACCATTGAGCATGCACCTTGATTTTTCCATGAACGTCCTATTCATACTTTCTACAACTCCATTCTATGGAGGTGTATATGGAGTATTCTTCTGCCTTTCTATACTGCACTTCTTACATAATTCTTCAAATTCATTCTCACATAACTCTTTGCCATTAGTTGTCCTTAGCACCTTAATTCGTTTCTCTGTTTGATTCTCAACAAGAGCCTTAAACTCTTTAAACCTGTCAAAGACTTCATATTTCTTCCTAAGGAAATATATCCAAGTATTCCTTGAGAAGTCATCTATAAGTGAGACATAGTACACAAATTTTCTCAATGATGGAACTGACACAGGTCCAAAAACATCACTATGAACTAGCTATAAAATTTCTTCTACCCTCATTGCACTAGAGGGGAATCTTACCTAAATTTTCTTCCCATATAAAAAATGTTTGCAGAAATCCAAATACAGAGATCATTTAGAAATACCTTCAACCATACCTTTATTGTGTAGTAGTTGAAGACCCTTCTCTCCGATATGCCCTAGTCTTTGATGCCATAGCATAACCTTTTCTCTAGAGACTGTAGGATTTCTTTATTCTTCAACTCCAATACCAGGAACGATGGAACTATTACACCCATCACTAACAATGATTCCTTTCATCTTATACAGAGTTCCAAACCGAACTCGCTTCAGCAACACCATTTCTCCTCGAATCATCCGACGGGATTCCTTTTCAAATATTTTTTTTACCCCTGCATCGTCCATTTTGATTATAGAAATCAAATTTATGGCCAAAACTGGGATGTTCATAACACCAAGTACTGTTCTAATCCTTCCATCTATGAGCCTCAACTTGACCTTTCCTCATCCTATGATTCTGGTTGTCGATTCAGTACCTCCATCATACCTTTCATATTCACAAAACCAGTCCCTTTGAGGAGTCATATCAAAGGATGGACTCGAGTCAACCAACCATGCCTCATGATCTGCATGTGTTCCTGAAGAAGACAAGTACACATCCCCTCCTTCTTCCTTGGAGATTATTTCTTTTTTAGAAGGAGCTTCTTTAGATCCCTTCTTTTTCTCAACTTTGGATCTACAATGCTTCTTATAGTGCCCTTCTTTTCCATATCTCAAACATACCTTTACAAAATTTCCAGGAGATTTAGTTCTACCCTTAGACTTAGATCTACCACTTGAGGACTTAGATCTATTTCTTTTATGGGAGCATCCTCTTGCAAATAATGCATCTATGATGTGTCCTTTCGTGTTCTTCTGTCTCATATCCTCTAACAACAAGGATGAGACAACTTCATCAAACTTCAAGGAAGTTGTATTACTACCTATGGCCACAACTAGAATATCACACAAGTCTGGTAAAGAGCACAATAAATCGATACACTTATCTTCATCTAAAATTTTAATCTCAACAAATACTAACTAACTTACCACAACATTGAAGGCATTCAAATGCTTTTCCACCGAGTCTCCATCTCTCATCCTTAGGTTATACAACTTATTTCTCGGGACAGTTTATTTACTAGAGGATTAGACTAATACAACTTCCCCAACTTATCCCATAAATATTTCGTTATAGCTTCCTCTGACACATTCAGTAATATTGAATCAGAGAGACACAGTCGAATTGTGCTCTTTGCCTTTAGATCCAACTTTTTCCAATCAGATTTTGAAGTTCCTATAGGTGCAATACCTGGATCCACTACAATCGATTGATCTTTGTCCACCAATAGATCTTCCATCTTTAGCTTACACAGCTCAAAAATTTCCCCATTAAACTTCTCTATCTCCATTTTTGAACTGCTTTCCATTTCGTTTCACCTGAAAAATCAATACCATAGATCTCCCACTGTAATAAGGATTATCACAGTCCTGATCCAAACCCTTGACCACAAAGATGTCCCCCTAAAGAAAACAAATCTCTCATAGCAAATGTAGATTTTAACCTTGTACAATTATTTACTGAAAAAATATTTTCAGTAAAATAACAAAAAATATACAATGGGAAATACAAACATTACATAGAGATTTTCCCTGGAAACCCAAACCGGGAAAACTAGCATATTCTATATTCATTTGTAGTGATACATTGTTTACAGTACAAGAGACATATATGAGGCAATGACCTCCAAAACCATAACCCAATGACCTGGATTAGTCAACAACCCTAATTCCTTAATAGGAAATAGAAAACCATTGGCAAAAACCATGTGTCGAAAAACCATCCAACAATGGACACAAAAATCAAGGCGACATGAAAAATGAGGAAACAATGTGACACATTTCCCAAGGAAAAAGACATAATTATCAGGGGCTCTACCCCAGAACACCCTAAGGGGGGGCCTAGAAGCCCCCCCTATGTGCTCGACACAACGCAGTAGACACGACACCTAGTTGTGTAAATAATATAACACATACCCAACAAATCATTCTTGGAATAGAATATGGATATCCTTGTAATTAATATAGTTATCTCCTTGTAACTATAGGACGACGAATTTAAATATGTATCCCTTAGATGAAAAAGTGAGAAAGGGGTTTCAATCCCTCTCCTGGGATATTGTTTGTAATCTCCTATTAAGCAATATAATGTCGTTTCTATTGTCCCATGGATGTTTCCCTCACCCTCGGGGGTTTACCATGTAAAATCATCATGTCTTCCATGTGATTTATATTATGTGATTGTTTCATGTTTCTCTATACCTTTTTATTCTTTCGCTTCTCAAAAAGTGGTATTAGAGTAGGTGAGTCAAGCCGAGCCAAGTGGATATGCGTGAGTGAGAGATCCATTAGGTGAGATCTAGCTCATTGAAGAAATATCAGCCAATTCCAATTTGTGAGGGAGATTTCCTATTGAAACATTTGCATGAAGATCCATGTGTCAAATGCTAGAAGACATATTCGTTGTGGCGGCAATAGTTTCTTGCCTATCATGGGTTAGGGATAGTCCTAGAAGAGGATGAATCATTGCAGCGTACATGATATATGTGGGCCACGATGCCTGGAATTTGTGTGCTACATGTTCGATACACGATACCTATAGACTACCACTCCCACGATTTGAGAAAGGAGCGATAATCGTTGGAGAGCACAAATTTGAAGAAATATAAGAGAGCCAATGAGAAAGACTTGTTTAGAATCGAGTCTGTAGAATAAGTCACCAGAGTCGTTGCCACAAAGAGTCTGAAGGATGATATCATGTGAACGAGAAATAATTAGTGTAGTGGGTGGATGGGCGTTGCATGTGATAGTGAGAGAGTTACGATAATAAACATTTAGGGGTATAATGTGTAAGGGACATTGTCGACAAATTTCAACAACCTAAGAACCTTGGTCACAATTAGTGTGCATGGGAATTCGTTTTCGGAGCCGTTGCCCAGTTTCAAACAGATGACAAATCTGCAATTGGTGTTTCTAGGGAAAAATGCATTTGATTCCACACTGAGGGGATTTCTTCAGTGGGCTCATGAATGTACAAACATTCGCAATTGATAAGAATGGCATATTGATTCCATGGAAGTGAGAATTTATGTTATGGTGGATGTGTGAGGCATTGGAGGACGTGCCCACATCTCATCTAGGCAGTTGGGGCAGGCTTGGAGAGTCTGCCAGAATACAAGTTGGATCACAATTCGGAGTGACTCGCTAGGAGTATTGTGCATTATACCAAGGTGGAAAGCCAACCTAGTTTGACTTAGATCTCTACCCGTAAGGTTATGGGTTGATTATTTGGAAACATTGATCTTCCAGTGGATCGTGTGAAATATTCTTGGTTGCCACTATCTATTTTTTGATAGACCTATGGAGGAGGAATTTATCTGGTGTTGAGCTATGCAAAGTCATGGTGAAGTCACCCAGGAGATGGTGTCAACTTATGGATATGATGAACAGAGGGGATACATAAGGTTGTGATCTTATTCATGCTACACAATTCTTTAGACATGCTGGTGGACATCATTGCAGCCAAGAGGTCCATAGTTGACATGTGAATAAAAATAAGGATCGTAGCCTGTAATGTTCCTAAGCCAATTTTTTGCTTAGGAACACTAAATTACCCCTGAATTACTATTTTACTGTTGTGTATGAAGGTTGGCCACTGATATTTCATCCTTAGGGTTTATTTCAGTTATTCAATAACAGTTTATTCAATATGCAATTCAACACATAAAGATCTCAACAATACAAAAGATAGAGAACCACAAACAAGATCTGATCTTTTATTATAAGAAAGCAAGCACCTGATACAATATAGAAGCAGATATGGAATAGATTCATATGGCTTCAAGACAATAATATGAGTTGCTACAAAATGATCCCAGAAACACAAGTAAGCCTCCCAAAGGCTGGAATGAAAAATGGATGCTCCAATACAAAAACTAGGGTTTGGCATAACCCTGAAGCTGTTGGTACGTCTTGTTGAATACTACGAAGACCAAGAGTTCATCCCTCCTAAATAAGAAGACTCCCAAATTCTCCCAGACTCCACCAGATGATAGATCATAGAAAGATTAACCTCCTCTTGAAGTATGAAGCCCAAATGTCAATTTCTCCTCCAACAACTATTGAAACCCTAAACTGGTACGTCCCTCCTGAAACCAAGAATATGGTCAATAATTCATCCTGGCTGAATGAGGCCTCTCAATCACCTAAAAATCTCTAGGATGATAGATCAAGTAGTCACAAACCCCTGAGAGAAGTTTCAAGATCAGATCCGAGGTATAGCCTCCTAGATATGAGAATAACTGAATCACCAAAATGTCCTCTCTCCTCCAAAATCATCCCAACATGCAAATAATGATATGGATGTGGTAACTCCTCAAGGAAGACTCCAAACTAATGAGAAAGGTCCTTCAAGAAAAACCCTAATGATGAAATCTCCCAAATCTCCCTCAATAATCTCGACCAAATTGTTCCTCAACCAATGGTGTGCCCCTGCTGGAAACTCCTAACCGGTATGACCCTATTATCCTCCTGAATAGATGATGAATGTCGAATAGTGTGGGTGGATTATTTCATCCCCGAGACCAATATTGGAACAATGTGAGTGGAATATTTCACCACTGAGTTGTTCTCTAGGGTTTGTAATATCAAAATCCTCAAAATCGTATGCTCAAGAGCATCAACAAGCAAATACCAAACATCCAAGATGAAATGAGAGGTGCACCCTAGCATTTCCTTTATAATTCTTTGTGTTTCTCTCTTGAGTTAATTTAACCCCTAGGGTCAACTCCTAACTCAACCTCCAATGCTCTATTTCTTCATTGAGTTACTTCTTTATTCTTTTTACCTTTTCCCTAAGACAACTTTAAAATATAACATTAGTTTGGTTGAATTTTCCCCATGCTTTGTGAGACTATGGTCTAGTGGGGATGCCTAGACCACTAAGTCTTCCCAGAACTCTTCATCAATAGGTGGGGGACATTACAGTCTCCCTTGCTAGAAATTGCTTGTCCTCAAGCAATTCCAAACCTGTCTCTCATACCACCTATTCATTCTCCCACGTGGCATCCTCAATGGGAAAATCCTTCCATCTGATTAGGTACTCTTTGATGCCTCTCTTCTAGAGCCTCTTCTCCCAAACCTCCAGTATCTCATCTGGAACCAAAACCAGTTTCCACTCTTCATCGAAGGGAGGAAACACCTCAAGGGGCGTGATGTGTTGTCCAATGGCCCTCTTCAGGCATGACACATGGAAGACATTATGTATCCTGCTTCCCTGTGGAATCTCCAACTCATAAGCTATGACCTCTACCTTCCTACTGATCTGGTAGGGCCCAAAGAAATGTGGTTGTAGCTTCTATGCTCCACTTCTTTTTATATAAGCTTGCTGGTATGGTTAGAGCCTTAGGTAAACTAAGTCACCAACCTCAAAAGCGCGCTCAACTCTGTGTTTATCTGCTTGGACCTTATGTTGGGTTTTTTCCATCTGTAAATGATCCATCAGCTCCCTGAGGATATCCTTACTCTGTTGTACCTAATCCTGAACCATCAGAGCCCTACTGTCACCAAAATCAATCTCCACGAAAGAGAGTGGATCATAGTTGTATAATTCCTTGAATGGGGTCATGCCGATGGACATGTGATGGGTGGTGTTGTAGAAGTATTCCCCCAAATGTAGCCATCTAACCCCCACCTTATGCTTCCCTGCCACATATTTCCTAAGATAGACTTCCACCCATTTGTTGACCATTTCGGTATGGCCGTCCATCTTAGGATGATATCAAGTACTAAGAGTCAAGGTCGTACCAATTAGCCTGAATAACTCATGGAAGAATGTACTCATGACTCTGCTATCCCTATCACTGAAAATGGTTTTGGGTAGGTCGTGCATTCTAAAGATCTCCCTGAAGAATAATTTGGCCACCTGTGCTACACTGAAGTCTGTAGCAATGGAGAAGAAGTGTGCAAACTTTGTCAACTTGTCCACCGCTACGAAAACACATGCCTTCCCCTATGAATTGGTTAACCCTCTGATAAAATCCATGGATATGCTTTCCCACTTGTGCTCTAGGATGGGTAGGGGTTGTAGTAGTCCTATCGGGTGAGTGTGCTCATCCTTATTCTTCTGGAAAGTGGTACACTCCTTGACGTGAATCATCACATCTTCCTTAAGGCCCTTCCATGAGAAACTCTCCCTCACCTTCCTATATGTCTTACCAATTCCTTGGTGTCCTACCATTGGTGATTCATGACATGCCTGCAACACATTGGCCTTGAAGGCCGATTACGGAACCAAAAATATTTGGCCCTTATAATAGATGAGGCCATCAATGATCCTGAAGTTATCATCCTATATTTTCCCGTCCATTACCTGACAAGAGAACTGATTCTTTGCATACTCCATCACCAAGTGGTCCTTCCAATCAACAAACACATGTGTCATGGAATAAATGGATGGCCTCCTGGACAACGCATCAACCACCATGTTGTTCTTCCCTTTGACAAATTCAATGTCAAAGTCATAGGCCTATATTCTGCTTACCCATTTCTACTACCTTTCATTTAAGTCCTTCTTCTCCAACAGGTACTTAAGACTGTTATGATCTGATTTCACCACAAGCTGTGCACCTACTAGTTATTGTCTAAATTTGGCCAGAGTGTGCATGATGGCCAACATTTATTTGTCATAAATTTTGTAAAGTAACTCAAGTCCCCTGAGTTTTCGGCTCTCATAGGCAAGAGGGTGCCTATTTTGCATCAGTACGGCCCCAATACCTTCTCCTGAGGCATCACACTCCAAGGTGAAAGGTTGGGAGAAATCTGGTAGGGCTAAGACTGGGCATGTTCTCACCATCTTGTCGAACGTAGATTGGGCCTCCTCACTCCACTTGAAAGCTCCCTTCTTAGTAAAATCAATCAAGGATGCACAAAGCTAATAAAACCTCTTGACAAAGTTATTGTAGTATGTGCACATGCCTAGAAATCCCCTTAATTTTGTAAGGATCTTAGGTGTAGGCCACTCCATTATGGCTTGAATTTTCTCCTGATTCACCTATACCCCCTTTTCTCCAATGATGTGTCCTAAGTAAAGAACCTCTGTCATCCCAAAATCACATTTGGACTCCTTAGCATACAATGACTGCTTCTCCATGATAGACAAAATTTGGTCTACATGTCGAAGATTTTCCTCCCACGTCTTGTTATAAATTAGCAATCCATCAAAAAATACCAAGAGGTGCTTCCTCGACTGTTTTTTAAGGACATGGTTCATACAAGATTGGAACGTGGCTGGGGCATTGGTTAACCCTGATGGCATCACTAAGAACTCATAGTGATCATAATGGCACATGAAAGCATTTTTTGGAATGTCCTCCTCCCTCATTTTGATTTGATGGTAGCTAGAATGTAGGTCATTTTTTGTGAAATTGACAGCCCCATGCAGTTCATCCAATAGCTCGTCAATCCTTGGTATAGGATACCTATTTTTTATTGTTTTCTTATTTAATGCCCGAAAGTCAATGCACATGTGCATGGTTCCATATTTTTTCTTAACCAGCACCACTGAAGAAGCAAAAGGGCTGGAGCTCGACCTAATGTGCCCCATATCCAAGAGCTCTTTGATTTCCTTATCTATCTTATCTTTATACTTCTTCGGATGCCTGTATGGTGTGGTGATGACTGGTTTGGATCCTACCTCCAACTCAATGTACTCAAACCCTCTATCTGGTGGTACCCCTGGTGGGATCGGTCCAAACACTTTGTTATGTTTGTCAATGATTTCCTAGATTTTTGGTGTGTAGTGGACCTTGCCCTGTTCATCCACACATTTCAAAATCCTGCATTCACTTGCATATACTATCTCTTCTCTCCTGAATATCACCTCCATCCTCTTGGATATAAATACCATGGCTGAGTTACCCGTCATGCCTAGGAGCACTAACTTTCATCCACCCTCCTCTGTGAAATACATATCCATGGTCTTGTAGTTGGTGGTGATAGTTCCTAATGTACTGAGCCAATGGAATCCAAGGATTATGTTGGTATCTGTAAGATCTGTCACATAGACATCCTATATCAACTCATGCCTACCCAATGTAAGATTCATGCCTGGAATGTACCTGTCACGAGGCATGGTTCTCCCCCCTTCTACCTCCACCTTGAATCCTTCAAATTCAACCGTGGGTATATGCCTCCTCTATGTTGAGTCAATGAAGTTGTGAGAACCTCCCCCATCAATCAATACTTACACCTTTTTCCCCTGCAAAAATCCTCTCATCCTAAAAGTGTTATACTTGAGCACTCCACTAATGGATGCCAAAGTGGATTTCTCCTCAGTCATACTATCGTGACCTATGGTCTCCTCCTCTGTCGTCTCTGTGGTTTCTTCCTCCATGTTCTGTATCTGGCCTAAATCCTCCTCCTCCTCATTGTCTGAAGTTACCTCTATGTAGTGTACTTGGCCACGACCCATGCATTTGTGTGATGGGTTCCATGGCTCTTCGCAAGTGAAGAAAAGTTTCTTCCTCCTCAATTCCCTTTTGGTGTTCTCATCCAACCTACCTCCTCCCCTGTCAAACCCCCTTCTATGTTGGAGGCTTTTAATCCTACTACCCTACATGATGCTATTTGGAGGACAAGAGACCTAGGACCTCCTAGGTTCATTAGAGGTCTCTGATCTCTTCCTTCTGTGTTGAGAGGTGGTCTCGATACAAATTTCATCCCGGCAGCTAGTCCTAGGTCTCTTGTCCTCCAAATAACATCATGTAGGGTAGTAGGATTAAAATCCTTTACCCAACCCTTCAAGGGTTCCATCAACCCCTCAGTGAAGAGCATCATAAGTATGGTATGTGATATATCCTGCACCATAATTTCTAACCTCTGGAATTCCTCAATGTACACCTCTAGTTCTCCTGTCTGCTTGAGCTATGTGAGCTCCCATAAATGCAACTCAGTATCCCCCCGGTCGAATCTGTCAATGAGTCTCTGAGTGAACTCCATATATGCCACTATCTGACTATGGCCTAGTGTGGACAATACATTATACCACCAATCATGAGCCTTTCCATCTAGGTACTTGGTGGAAAATTTGATAGCTTCCATCTCCCTCATGGGGTTAAGCTGCAGATAAGTATCCATCTTTTGTACCCATGCCTGTGCTGTCATCTTGGTCGTACCATCAAAGTAAAGAATCTCCATCTTCCCTGTCCTACCTTCAAACTCATAATTCCTTATGTGGTTCGACCTAGGCTTGTTTCTGAATTTGAGTTGACAGTATTGATCCAAGGACATCTGTCTCTGAATCGTCATATCCAAATCATTGTACTCCCTGGTACACCATTCCATCTGCTCAACAAAGTCATCCACATGTTCCTATTGTGCCTGTTCATCTGTGAACGTGGGAAAGTATGGTCTAGGTTTAGCCCTGCTACCCATCTGTCCATGTGGAGTGCTCCCTCCATGGATTTCCTCATACTGATGATAGGGAACATGTTCCTAATTATACCTGGGAGCCTTTTCTAGATTATGCATGTTTCCACTGTGTGATCCACCAGTCTCTCTATTTTCATACGTCTCTGGACCTTTCCCCTTGTGAGTCATCTGCATCAACATTTTTCATATCCTAGTCTGGTTCTCATCCACCTTCCTTAGGTTCTCATATACCTTCTTCAAGCTCTCAGTGATCTTGGTCTGTCCCCTACAGTTTTCATCATAGTTCTCCTACAAGTGGACTACCGGTTTACTTTCTGTTTGGTTTATGATTTTATGGAACTCATGTGTTAAGAAATCCAAGCCCTGTGGCTCATAGTCATCCCATGAACCCTCCATTTCAGCTTATGTTACACTGGTCTTCTTTTTCCTTCGGCCCATATAAATACCACTATACCTCTGCATGCACTAATCCTCACAGGATGGGAGGATCATAGCTCTGATACCACTGTAATGTTGCTAAGACAATGTTTTTCTTAGGAACAATAACTTACCCCTGACTTACTGTTTTACTATTGTGTATGTAGGTTGGCCACTAATATTTCATCCTTAGGGTTTATTTTAGTTATTCAATCACAGTTTATTCAAGATGCAGTTCAACACATAAAGATCTCAACAATACATAAGATAGAGAACCACAAACAAGATATGATCCTTTATTATAAGAAAGCAAGCACCTAATAAAATATAAAAGCATATCTGGAATAGATTTAGATGGCTTCAAGACAAGAATATGAGATGCTACAAAATGCTCCTGGAAACACAAGTAATCCTCCCCAAACGCTGGAATGCAAGATGGATGCTCCAATACAAAAAATAGGGTTTGGCCTAACCCTCAAGCTATTGGTACATCTTGTTGAAGACTGTGAATACTAAGGGTTCGTCCCTCCTGAAGAAGAAGACTCCCAAATGCTCCCAAAATCCACCAGATGATAGATCAGGGAAAGAGTAACCTCTTCCTGAAGTATGAAGCCCAAATGTTGATTTCTCCTCCTCCAACTTCTAAAACCATAAACTGGTACGACCCTCCTGAAACCCTGAATATGGTCAATAATTCAGCCTGGCTGAATGAGGCCTCCGAATCACTTGAAACTCTCTAGGATGATAGATCGGGCAGTCACAAACCTCTGAGAGGAGTTTCAAGATCAGATCTGAGGTATATCCTCCTAGATCTGAGAATAATTGAATCACCAAAACGTCCTCTCTCCTCCAAAATCATCCCAACCTACAAATAATGATATGGACATGGTAACTCCTCAAGGAGGCCTCCAAAATGATGAGCAAGGTCCTGCAAGGAAAACACTAATGCTGAAATCTCCCAAATCTCCCTCAATAAGTTGGATCGAACTATTCCTCAACCAATGGCACGCCCCTGCTGGAAAACCCTAACTAGTATGGCCATGTTGTCCTCCTGAATAGATGATGAATGTAGAATGGTGTGGGTGGAGTATTTCATCCCCGAGACCAATCTTGGGACAAGGTGAGTGGAATCTTTCACCACTGAGTTGTTCTCTAGGGTTTGTAATATCAAAGCCCTCAAAAATGTATGCTCAAGAGAATCAACAAGAAAATACCAAACATCCAAGATGAAATGAGAGGTGCGCCCTAGCCTTTCCTTTATATTTCTTTATGTTTCTCTATTGAGTTAAGTTAACCCCTATGGTCAACTCCTAACTCAACCTCTAACACTCTATTTCTTCATTGAGTTACTTCTTTATCCCTTTTACCTTTTCCCTAAGTCAACTTTAAAATATAACATTAGTTCGGTTGACTTTTCCCCATGATCTGTGAGACTATGGTCTAGTGGGGATGCCTAGACCACTAAGTCTTCCCAGACGTCTTCATCAAGAGGTGGGGGACATTACATAGCCCTGCATATAGAGAAACATTTCCCTGCGTGACAATTATCAGGTAGTGAATCATAATAAATGGTGGTCCACAACCCATAACGAAGAGATAGGAGTTTAAATGCTCAATCAGGTGAAGGCCATGGAGTTAGCTCTATATGGTAGAAGGACAATCTACAAAATAGATTTGCAACCACGAATCTACTACTAGTGTATGAGGTTTGGACTTCAAATCTTATTGGAGAAGATTTCATCTTGAATATGCTACCATTCATTGTGCACAACCATTGTGAGATATGATTGGTGCCATAATTCGGAGATCAATGGAGAAAAATCTATAAACCAAGATGAAGGTCGGTATAGATTAAGCCAAGTAGAGGTCGCACACTAAAGTTTGAGGTTGTGCAAAATTAAAGACAACATGAAGAAGTCACTCTGTTGAGTTTTCAAAGTCTTGGGATCCCACATAACGAGAATCTTGATTTGGTGTTGCAAGGTTCTATACATCATATGTGTATCGACAAATGTTTGAAGGCATTGATGCTCACGGTCAAGTGATGGTTAAAGGATCCAAGTGCACATAATGAGGAGGAGCGCCCTATCACTTGTGATCAATGTCTATGTGTAGTTAATCAATCGATCACATATCTTTTTATGACGACATTTTAGTCAAGAAAAGGTAATGGTAAAGTTACCATATGGATTTTTTTTTTCTTATGGAGTTGTAATTTGATTTCATGTAAATGGGCATACGATTGTAAGACCTGGTAAGACATGCATACCCCTTATTTGTTAAGTCACCAATGAAAATTCTAGACATAGATTTAGGTAGAATGAAGAGGGGTAGGGGCATGAGTCATGAGTTAAAAACCTTTTTGTCTACATTTATGGGTTTCGGGTCCACATTTATTGGTTTTTCTCATGGTAAGAAGCCCATGAAATTGCATGTAATGAAGCTTGCTTAAAGGATTGGTCAATTCCATTGTGAAGGTTCCTGGAGGTGAGCAGGTGTCAAGCTCACTTGGCTAGCTTGGTTGGGTTTGGATAAGGTCTTTGAATATATTATTCGAGGTGGAGCCTAAAAGTGTTTAGGATCGCAATGGAAGATTTGTTTGCAAGCTCAAGTATTCATTGTATGGCCTGAAACTCAAGCAGGAAAATTTGAATAGGATGTTTGATTCCATCATGGTGAGCCAAATATTACAAGAAGTGAGTATAATCATTGTGTTTATGGTATATTCATTATCTTGGTGTTTAGATTGTTGATTATATGCTTGTAGCAAGCACAAGCATAGTGAAGATCAGCATGTTGGCTCAGTTAGCTTAGATGTTCGAGATGAAGGATTTGGGAGCAACAAAACAATATTGAGCATGAAAATACACAAAGACGACATTGATGGTAAACTTTTGGTTATCACAACAGGAATCATAGAAAATATACTCAGGAAATTGTGTATGAATGATGTGAAACTAGTAAAAATTCTTTTAGCCTTCCATTATAAGCTTTCAATAGGTTTATGTCAAAGTAATGAAGAAGAAAATGGTCATATGTCTCGTGGAAGGATAAAATTTGCGATGAGATGATGTGATATTTCACATGCAGTTGGTGTTGTTAGTGGTCACATGACAAATCCATGTGAAGCAGTGAAATGGGTGCTTTGGTATTTCATAAGCACTAGTATCACCTATCTTTATCTTGCAAGAAGGTGATGAATGGACAAAGGCATGGTATCAGGTAAATTGTTTTCAAGGTGGAGATTGTTGGAATGTGACAACAAATTCATCTCCAAGATTAGGATATGACAATTTCATTCCTATTATTATGATTTTTGTTGTAATGAATCATTCTTGGAATATAATATGGATATCCTTGTAACTAATACAGTTACCTCCTTATAACTATAAGAGGAATAATTTAAATATGTATCCCTTAGAGGAAAAAAGTGAGTAAGGGGCTTCAAGCCCTCTCCTGTAGAAATTGTTGGAATATTGTACAACAATTCAACGTCCCTCTTCCGAGGACATTGGGTTCAAAAAGTTCACATGAATTATTCCGTTAAATTGATTTGACTGTGTTAATGTTTCTTGGCGTCCACTGTCAGATACACAAATTTACAATAATGGTGAAAATTACGATGCACAATTTATTTACAATAATGGTGAAAATTACGATGCACAATTTAAGTTAAAAAATGTCTACGTAGGATGCAGGTATATGTCATCCACCTCAGATTGAAGCACCAACTATACAGTAACTACTAGCACAGCAACTGATTCGTTGTTGGTAAATGTCAAAAGGTTAAACGATTGTAATTATGAAGCTGCCATAAGTAAATGTGGCACAAATGTAAATTTAATACTGTGATAAAAAGTTAATAGTGGAGTAAATTTGTAACTTCAATTAAGTTTGTTAATCATTTGAATGTGGCAATTAGATGGTCACATAGTAATTTCTTAATCATATTAAGTAAATGTTAAAGGTTAAAGGAAGCTTTTAAAAATGTTAAAAAGTTATAAACATGAGATCTAGTTCATTGATTTGGAAGTAACACTAAGAATATACTAACATCTTCAATTGATAACTATATAATTAAAATTTATAATTAAAAGATCATTAAATATGTTCATTGTCAATAGATGTGCGTCTTTAGACCTAATAACTAACCTAATAACTAATAAATAACGCAAGCATTGATTACATACCACTTGTCACTATCCACTCTCCATGAAGAAAAAAAATCAGTATCAAATAGCATGCCTTTGGCTGAGAAAATATCTATCCATATAATCCTGGCTGGCATCCCATACTTCTTCATACACTGCAAACGGTTGATAGTTTTCAAAGTCGTCCTCGAAATGCCATTTTTCACCCAGGGATTTAAGATCTGGGTTCTCCCACAAATCCTCGGATGTTTCTTTCGGAGATTGACTGACTTCGTTCTTCCAGTTCAGAACGGGGCTCGGGGGAATGCCGAGCTCATCGTCTGAAGCCTCCAGGAGATAAGACAGATCAATGCCCGAGTCCGGAGCTAGGGTTTGGCCTGCATGACAGCTAGAAATATCGGAGGGCAAGGAATTATTCCCAAAGTTGGTGGACGGATAAAAGGTGCAAGATGTACCTGCAATCTCTTCCTCCAAACTTTTCATGACTCCATTTACGACCCCCGAGTTGGGAGCGCATTCTTCTTCTTTGTTGGCTAGGGTTTCGTCAAATTGCACTAGATGAAGAAAGCAGTCTGCTTTTTCGGCGTGGAGGCGTTTCGGCTCCTGGACGTCAATGGAGTCCGGCAGAGCCTCACTCTCATGGCCGCGTTTTTTGAGCCTCTCTGTCATGATTCAGAGACGCCCCGGAGTCTTGAACAGTGCACACAACGGCGATGTAAAGATTGACGGGCGGAAAGAAGCCGATAGTAAAAAACTGCTCTTAATATTCTGATTGCCGAGATGGGTATAACAGCCGATACAATAGCAGGGGATTACAAGATTGGGTATATATAGCTAATCATAGCATCTCAACTTTTTCTGGTACAAGCAAGGCCATACTTATCCATAAAAGTGTGGGAGATTTGACAGAAGTTGGAAGATTATGCGCATGGGAATATAATGGTAGATTTGACGGAAGTTGGAAGATTATTGGCATGGGAATAGTATGGGAGATTTGACAGAAGTTGGAAGAATATGGCATGGGAAGAGCATGGGAGATTTGACAGAAGTTGGCATGACACCTCCTCCTGTCTGGCTTCCTCCCCTGCATAAATATTGCACACGGCAGAGTTGTCATTCTTGAAATATAGGGGAAAGATTCTCGGGAGACAAATTCCACATCACTAGTGCAATTACTGATTATTCCGACTTTCGCTAAACTTCATTTTACCGGCGAGGAAACCCCAGTGCTAGGTCTGTGGTTATAGTTGGCTTGTAGCAAAGGAGTTTTTAACAAACTCGCGCGTTTGACTTATCGAACGGTGTAGGCTTATCGAAGATCTAGAGAGTGATGATCTGTTGGATGGGGTTGACCGTACAAGATTTAAAATGGTGGAGGGATGTGATAACGTATGGCCCGCTGCACAGGATATAATTTAATCCACAAGATGCTTCTGATGGATCTTTTGGGTTACTTGCGGTATGATTTAGTCGATTGCTTTTGATGAATTTGCTTGTGATATAATTTTGTGCAGTGCCTCTGATTATCTCGCTGTCAGATATTCGAATTTAAATCTCATAAATTATATCTTGAGGGATGATTACAGAAAGGTAGCGGCAATTATGGTATAGAGTTTGATAAAAATATTTATTAAAGGCAAAAGTCAATGGTTCACAATATAGAAATATTTGGTATGGGAGGAGTGAATATTTATTTTTTTATTATGTAAGTTTTTATAGTTAGTTATAATGATAGCTGAAATTTTTACAGTTAGTTAAAATGAAAGTTGAAAGGTTAGTCATAATGATTATGTAAGACTTTATGAAACTTCAGAGGTTTGAATGGACACTCAATCCATCATGAGGGACAAGAAAAGTTCTAATGGTATTGAAGAGGTCAACATGGGAAGACCGTGGGGCCAAACCAAAAAGGTGTCATCAACAAACTGATACCAACATTTAGGCTTTTGATGAAAGTTGTTTAGGGATAAAGCTTCAAAATGTTCCATAAAGATGTTGGCAAACATTGGGGATAATGATGATCCCATGGTTGTGCCCTCAGTTTGTTTGTAGTAGGTTCCTTTAAAGGTGAAAAATGTTGAGGTGAGGCAGATTTTGATAAGATTAAGTATTTTGGGGTCAACCCGTTTTGAAATAAGATCTAGATCTTGTGGAGCTGGGATTTGGGTGAAAAGGGAAACCACATCGAAGCTTACCATAATGTCATGTTCCTCAAGGTATAAGCCCTTAGTTTTTTGAATAAAGTCGGAGGAGTCTTTGATAAAGGAGGGTTTTTTTCTAGTGAAAGCTCCTAGCTTATCAAGGAGAAAGCGCTCTAGGACATAGGTGGGGGCACCATAGCGTTTATTATGGATCTAAATGGGATGTTGGTTTTGTGGATTTTGGGTTTCCCGTAGATTCTAGGGGTAAGGGGTTGGTGAGGAAGGATGTATTTTTTAGTTGAAGGGTCGAGAAGAGGAAGTAATAACTTTAGTGAAGAGGTTAGTAATGGAAGAAATCGGGTTTCCGAAGAAGGGCTTATATGAGGAGGAAGAGAGAAGGTCATACATTTTAGATTCATAGTCAATAGTATTCATAATTACAATGGTGTTTCCTTTATCAGATTCTAAAATAATAATATTTGTGTTGTTATTCGGGTTGCTTATGGATTTGAGTTCTTCTTTTGAAAGGTTAGGTTTTGGAAGTTTGGCATGACTTAGAATCCTACCTCATTCTTGTCTGACTTCTCTTGCTTAGTGGGTGGGGAGGTTATGGGTTATAGATTCAACGAAGCACATAATTTCCTCATAGGGAATGTAATGGGGTACTATGGAAAAATTGAATCCCTTTTCAAGGAGATGAAGGGAGGGAGTGTCCAAATGAATCGAAGAAAGAATAATAAAAGTTGGAGGAAAGGAAGGGAGAAAAGAAGTTAAGTCCGGATTAGA
>ML777912.1:1756984-1882963 GCA_009831015.1 Picea engelmannii
TTGGGTACCTAACATGGCCTCATTATCGGGACCCATTCTTTATTTTCACCATAGTGATGTTCAGGGAGGGTGTTGGAGTTACTTCACACACACCTAAGATTTATTTTTCCTAAGTTTTTTCCTTGTTTATGAGTCATAATTAGTCATTATCCAGTCTCCTATATTTTATGGGAGAATATTCCACCTGGAGAATATTCTCTTTCATTTGACACTTTAGTTTCACTAGTTGAGTTGAGTTTAGATGTTGCATTGGTTTTTTCACCATGCAACATTGGGATCATCACCATGATAATTTGACCTTGAATTGGTATCATCACCAGACTGGTGCATCACCCTTGATTCCCTAAGTTAACTCCTCACTACTTTTTTTTTAGTCAGTTAATTGAAGACTAGTTGACTAGTTAACTCAACTATGTGGCAGTTCACTTCTGTAACTGCCTGAGAGACTAGACTAGGTGGAAGTTCATTCTCGTAACTGCTAGTGTGTGTCCAGATCACTCTAGACCACCACTGTGGAACATTGGTTCTCTTCCAGTGCACACTCATTGAGTTATACAGAGTATATCATGTGTAAATTATTCATTATTCAAAATGGTTAATGAGTATTATTTCATTCTTTCTCTCCTTCTTCTTTTTCCAATTCTCTCTGTAAATGTGTGTATTATTTTTTAGCTAGATCTATTATGTGTAGGTTCAACAAATTTACATGATTTTCCTAGACCATTTTCCATAGGGATAATGTCTATCCACAAGCATACTAACTATCCATATAGCTGGAAATTATCTCCAACACTAGTGGTAGTCTCCATGGAAACCAGAACAATGCCATTCAATAGAACACAATTGTTTCTATCTATAGTAGTACACAACTACTATCTAGTGGTACAAAACCACACCTAATAGCACACAACTACTAACTAATGATACATAGTTACAACCAGTGAAACACATCCACCACAGTAGCATACAGTCCCCACAACAATCATATCATCTGATATCAACCTGCATAACAATATCATGATACAAACTGAGTCATTTGGGCCATTCTTCCACTCACATCGGTGATATATGGAAGAACATATTTCCTTAGAACGTAAAACATCACCCATGGGATATCTGAACTATTATTCCCAAGCATAGAAGAATAAATATCCTTGTTTTCTTAGCCTGGACCAGTCACCTAATTGGGCCATTCCTTAGGCACTAATCATAGTGCAACCTAGAGAGAATGAGTCTACCCTAGGGAATGCCTATCCCTGATTACTAAACCTAGACCATTCATCTAACTAGGCCATTCCTCTGCCACTAATCACAGTGCAACCTAGAGAGAATGAATCTTCCCTAGGGAATGACTATCCATACCATTTCCTAATGGAAATGATTGTCCTGAACCAACATCCAAAAAAAAGAATCCTTCAAACTGATCGCAATTCTGAACTTCGAAAGAATGACTTCCCAGTGAGGCAAACCATTTTACTTGACCACTACTCATAGTGGCTGCCAAGAATAATGACTCTCCTAGACCATTCCCCCACACTGGACACAATGGAAATCATTTTATATGGTACATCAAAAATCTATCGGACCATTTTCATTATGAAAATGGATGTCTGATATGGACCATTTTCTAAACTGAAAAATGCATGTCTATTAGAAATCTCGAACCACTTTATGAACTAGAAAGGAACTACCCATCCTGGACCATTTTCCAAACTGGAAAATGACTGTCCATAAATCAATAACATATCATTCCTCCCTCCCAACCTGGGAGTAATCACTTCCTTTTCCAATAAGGAAATCATCTCCATGAGCCCTTTCTTGTCTCTTAAGTATTAAAACTTTTCATCTTGGACAGAGGATTTACCAAAATATCTTATATCTTCTCATCTATGAAGATGTACTGGAGAACCACTTCTCTCTTATGGAATTTATCATGAAGAATATAATTCTTTATATCAATGTACTTCGGCTTGTCATGGAACATTGGTTTCTCTGAAAGTTTCACATGGATCTAATCATTACAATATATCATGGTTGAATTCAACACATGTTCAGACGGTCTAGAAACCAACTTACGAAGCCACATTGCTTATGTACAAGAATCACAAGATGAAATATACTTTTATTCTCTAGTGTTGAGTGAAAAAAACTTTTGTTTCTTTCTAACCCTTGACATTGTGAGAAAGTGAAAACTTAAACATATCCAAGTAGCACTTCTTCTATCATATGCACTCCCTGCCCAATCTTAGTCGATAAATCCATGCAACTATATATCATAACTCAAACGTTCCACAAGGAAAATATCTGACTAATTATTTTTCAAGTACATTAACGAGCCAATCAATTGTCTATATAGAGATGGGTATACTAGATTAGAGTCTCTCAACTTCTTTAGATATGTCATCATGGGAGTTTTCCATGGATTAGAAATCTATCATACCAAACTTCTGAGTAACCATTCAGATACACTTTCTCTACCATAGGAAGTTTTCGCCATGCTTCTGTTGTATATGAGATACTATGCAACAATTTCCCTGAATCCATACAAGGTCTTCTATATTCATACATAGGTCTCTTTTTGGTATACGCTTCTTTCTAATTTGATTTATTGGGAAGAACATTGTTTTACATGGATACTGGAAGAGGTATATCTGGTTTACTGGAACACGTTTTTGTCATAGTCTTCTCCCTCCTTCTGGAAGAACCTCTAGTTATGAATCTCACAATGCTTCTATTCATAAGTATTTTTCACATTTTCTTACATATAATGTTCTTCATCACAACTTCCATTTCTTCTTCTTGATTTCTTCTAGTGGGTTCAAACCAAGATGGTATTCTTATGATTCTTGGTATAATAACTTGTTCAATTGGTTGTTCTGACTTTTCTTTCTTTTTTGGAATCTTCATGTTCTTCCTCATCTTCAATGTTGGAGTCCATGGAATCTTCTATAGATTGTATTCCCTTCCTTTATGAAGGTTCCAACTTCTTATTTTCGTCATAGTAGAATAAATGTAGATGGACAACCAAGGATATGCAGAAGAATTCTTCTAATCACGTGTCGTTTATCATGGCTACTACCTTCAATGGGAACATGGACAGATACTTCATAATATTCACGAATTATTTAATGGATCATATCATTTAGGATTATCTCTCTCCTAATCCTAGCTTCATGCATGAATTCATGCTCTTCTTTTCGAATTATGCAATCAACTCCCTCCATATAAGAGAGTCCACGCTTCTGTCTGCATCCTTATTTCTTTCTGCAAAGTGTCACAAGTCTTATTCTAGTTTCCTCTTAATTACTTACTTCTTTCTAGTCTGATTATTTTTGGGTTTCTTCATGATTGATTATGATTTCTACCTATATGGCATTTGTTACTTATATAATAGATTCCTCAAGAATTTGTCACCAAATATTGTCAATGCACTTCATCCTTTTCATGTACATTACTTGAGTTATAGTCATATAAATCCTTATCTTGTTATTCATCCATAGGTATTGTTTCACTGATCATCTTATATTTCATGAGATGTACAAGAACTATGTAAACATGGTATGTAAAAGAACTATGTTATAGAAGAATATTATTACCTTGACTAGAATAAGAAGTCTACTTCATCCTGCTTAACTTTCTTTGAGGTTTTGTTTTCTTTGGAAACTGTTTCTTGGTCCATTTCCTTCCTTAAGCCAAGCTTCCTCTTATTCCTAAAATTATTGAATTTTGATGTGAAGGATTGATCATCATATTTATTTTGGTATTTCTCTTTTGTGCCAATCCTCGATCCTTCTTGTGCACAACAAGTCCAAAGTTCTTCAAATGTGAGATACTCCTTTCTTGTGATCATGCTTGTAGAAAATGCATCTCATGTGTTGGGAAGGTTGTTGAGTACTATATTTACCAGTTCCTTGAAATGATTTCTTCAATAGATTGTAGTTGATATCTTAACTAGATATTATCACAAAGTATGATGTCATGCTATCATCATCATTCATTTTTATGTCACGGAGCTCATTCTTCAGACTCATTACCTGCCAAATATTTTTGACTGGGAAGAGGTTGGTTAGGTAATCATACAACTTCTTAGATGACTCAAGATGAGAAATGTAGGGTATCAAGTGGTATTTAAAGAGTCCACTATGATACTCATAGAATTTATTTTATTTTCCTTGAACTTCTTCATAACTGTAACATTCTGAGGTTCCTTCTCTTTTCTCGCTTCAAACTGTGGTTCCACGATCTTTCCTTTCATGACATCCAACACTTTATTCTTTGCAAGGATGAGGTCATTATTTGTCTTCCATGCTCTGAAGTTAGAAGCCCCTTCTAACTTGTTTTTTTACTTCATAGAGTAAGTCATTATTGCTTTGACATGGTCAACCTTTGACATTGACTTGGTCAACCTTTGACTTTGACCAAAAAATCTAACTTGATGCCTTGGATTGATGAGAGTACTTGGAGGTGCACTAGGCTAGGGTGCACTAGGATATCCAAAAAATAGGTCAATCTCTTCACTTAAGGTGCCTTAAAAAGAGGGTTAGGGTTTCGTTACTACAATAAAAATTTGACTACAATTGTAACTGAGCAAATCCTCCCAATATATCTTCCATTGTTTAGACTATATGAATATAGTGTGGGCCCACAACCTCTTAGAATAATATGTTTTCTTGTTTCACCATAGAAAATATCTCAATACTGTCACCCAACCATAGGCGAAAATGCCACCCCCGAGAACATTAACCTTGACAGAGAGAATAATTATGGAAGAAAACCCTAGAACCAATAGCCAATAAAGGTATAATACCTCTCTCTAGAGCTAGCGTACCAAGAAGAAAGTCCAAAAAACAACCAAGAGAAATTCCAAGCCAAAATAAAAAATGTCAGTTGCAGCAACTGCAGTTGCAACTCCTCTCCAAACTTGTGCACCACTGGTCTTATGCAGTTGTGAGAGAGAGAGTGTGTAAAAATGAGCTCTAACACCCTCTATTTATAATACTCCAAGTCACCTAACTTGGCCGACTTCTCTTATTGGAGGCTAATAATTGAACAATAACTATTTTTCTCTTAAGTCGACTTGTCTCCTAGGGCTATTATCCAACAATTTAGGGTTTCTCTTTCTTCCTAGAATAAACTAGTCTCGTTAGGGTTACATGTATAGGTTAATACCTCCTACAACTACCATAATATAAACAAAGGTTCCATCCTTATTTTTTACAAAGAGTAATGGTGCTCCCCAAGGTGAAACGCTTGGATGTATGTACGCTTTCTTAAATAATTCTTCCAACTGCATTTGTAATTCTTTTAATTATGGTGTATTAATTATGTGAGGTGTTTTTGATACCAAGGAATATACTAGCACTAAATCAATAGAGAGATCTATCTCCGTCTTAAGTGGAAACCCTAGTATTTCTTGGAATACATCTTCAAATTCTTGTAGTACCGAAAATTATTCAAGGCTTGGCCCCTTTGTCTTTTTTGGCTCCTCCACATGGGCTACATACAAATGACATCCTTTTATGAAACATATATTCAACTGTAAGGATGAAATCTCCCTTATAGATATGGGTCTTGGAACTCCTTTCATAGTGCTTTATTTTCCTTCTTCATCAAGACATGTAAATGTCCTTTTATGACAATCTAGGACAACATGATGCTTATCGAACCAATCCATTCCAATTAGAATATTGTAATACCCCAACGGTATAATATTTACATCAACATTAGTATTCACACCATTAAGACTTATGGAACAACGTATGACCATATCATGGATTCTCCTTTTGGTTCCAGTGGCTAGCTGAACCAAACTTGATTTCTCAAGCTTACTTTTCTCCAAACGTAATCTATCCATTATTTTAGGATCAATGTAACAATGAATTTCTCCTTAATGAATTAAAATAGAAATAGGATGATTAATGATCTTACCTTCCATCCTGATCATATTGGATTTGTATTTTTCTTGTCGATCATCTAAGGTTGCATATATTCTTTCCATGTATTCTGTTGTTGTAGCCTCTTGGAAGTTTTGCATGGTCTTCACTATGTCCTTTATGTGAGGGAAATACTTGTACATGTGATCTTCTTTGCATACCCAACATTGTATTGGTGGTATTCCCATTTTTCCCAAGGAGTCTTCTCTCTTGGATTCATCCTTATCATACTAGTCTTGATGATTTTTATTAGGGATATTTCTATTGAAAGGAGGTTTGAATCCTTTCTTTCTCTGATCAAACTTATTCTTCTTATTATCCTTCCAAGATTTCTGCAAAGATTCTCTTCCCTTTACTTTCTCATACATGTACTTATCCTTCCTAATGGTCTCAGTCAAAGTCCTAGGTTCATCATATTGAATCTTCTCTTTATAAAAGGATGGAAGTTCACTCAAAAACCTTTGTACTTTCACCTTCTCATCTTTTATAAACCCCAAATACTTTAGCAAGCCCACAAACTTATTTTCATACTTTGCCATGGTCATGATTCCCAACATGATTTCAAAGAATTCCTGCATTTTCTTGTCATAGAAGTTCTTT
The DNA here is from genome assembly GCA_009831015.1 of Picea engelmannii. Lineage (NCBI taxonomy): Eukaryota > Viridiplantae > Streptophyta > Pinopsida > Pinales > Pinaceae > Picea > Picea engelmannii. The sequence continues at coordinate 1,763,518 of ML777912.1, forward strand.
AAAACATACTCCTTCTAAAAATATTTCTTGAACTTCTTACAAGTGATCTTATTCTCATTAATGTTCTCAGCTTGCTTCAGCTGATCCCACCACATAACATATTTCCCATGTAAATGGTATGGGGAAATTATGGCTTCTAGGTTTTATGAGAAGTTATGCAATTGAAAATACCTCATGAGTCCAAGAAACCATGCCTCAACATCGTCTTCCCTTTCTCTTTCACCATCAAAGGATGGTGGATTAAGCTTCCTCATCTCTCCTTGAAAACTATCCAAATCATGTCTTACTCTTTAGTGCCTAACATGAGACACCTATGGACTACTTATGGAATATTCAGATGCATAAAAGTTCCGTGCTAAGTAGGTAGGTGAGTGATGTCTATGAGTTCTTCTATCACTTCTTAAATAACTAGTTCTTCTATGGTCATCTCTTCTTTCATGACATATTCCCTCGTCCTTATGTTTTGATTTTGATCCATTCTTTGTTTGCCTCAACATCGTATTTAAGATTTGCATCACTTGATCATTTATCTGATTTTTTCTCTTATTAGTCTCTCATTTTATTCTTTGTAACTCTACACTTCTATTTTCATAGTTCTCACAGTCTCTATCAACGTTTATTTCTCCCCTATGGCTTGGTGTTAGTTGGATTACGTCTATGCATTACCAACACTAATATTATGACCTTTATCATTTTTATCATGGATGGAATCTCCCTCTCCTTATTCCATTTCTTAAATATGCATTATTTTACTGAACTGATATGTTTACACGCCCTAATTCTGAAAAATGTGCAAGAAACCATTTTGTTAGGATTATTCATATTAATTTTTTTTTCCAAACAATTCTACAAGTACTTTTTCTTCTCAATTCATGAAGAAATATATTATGATTCTCCATATTATAACAATTCCATGTTATTCTCCTCAGAATCGTCTTTCCAATCACTATAATCTTTCCCCAATTCAATATCTGTGATGAAGGTTATGGCTTCCAAGAAAATCACTTTCAACCCCTTTTCTTTTGTTTTGCAATAAGATCTTGTCGAAAAACTCCACAACTACTTTAGCTGATATAGAATTGAAATTTTTCATAGGCGCTTCCTTCAAACCACTTTCCATGTGATCACGGCTTGAAACCACAAGCTTATTCACTCTTTAGCTCCTTTCTTTGTACTCTTCTATACATGAGCTTGCTTAAACACAATGTTTTAGGGCTTGGTTACTTCTAGATCATTTTACCATATCACGAGACCGGTGTTGGGACCAAGTCCTCCAGACTTTGACCTTCATACATTCTTCCTTTTCAATCTCCAACTTCTCCTGTAGTTAAACTTCATCAAAACCCTTCTATTAACTCCACTAGAAGATCAGATAGTCAAGATTTAATATCCTATTGATTGGACGATCCCACCCCATCTAGAGGATTCAATGAGATCAACAGTCATGACTTAAACAGACGTTGAAATGGAAAACCTTAATAAATTTGGGACGTCAACACTCTAGGACTCCGATACAATTCAAATCCCACTAAGTGATACCCGCCAAAGTATTTACGCTATCCTTCCATTGTTTCATCCAATGAATAAGAATTAATCAAGCATTGGGATGGATGATCCGTATTCATTTTAGGAAATTAGTGATCTGAGACTTCAGGACATTACAACTCTTGAGTCGTTCAACTCCCCTAGAGTGATATATTCCGAGATCTTCCGAGGTGCTTACGCCATCCTTCCACTGCTGGATCTAACGATTGAGAAAGTTCCCAAAGGTATATTGGATCGATGGTCTGTGTGAATTTGTGACTTTGGTATTAGACACTTTCATTGGTACAGACGTTGGACACCCCCAAAGGCCATACTCCTGAAGATGACATGGAATGATAATGTCACCTATGGTGACATTTACCCATGGCATGCGTTCCAAGTGTCACTAAAAAATGAGCAGGTTAGGGTCCAAAAGGTACTGAATCCGAGTGACACATGTCCCCACATGACACCCCTACCACATGGCCTATGAAGCATCATCCATCAAATGGAGTATCCACATTATCTACTCCAGATCTGACGACCTGCATGATTTTATGATGACGACTTTACCCTTCATGGTTTCAGCACTTCAGGGCTTTGAAACTTCGGGGATTTTCCCATTCTCTCGTAATCGGTGGAGTGGAGAAGTTATGAAACTTCACTATCCTTCCACCATTTCTAGATCCAACTGTCAACATTACTTTCGAAGTCCTTCCCTCTATCAAACATTTGATGAGACTTTGGGAATTCGACGATCCAAGAATCCGAGTTATAACAGTTCTAAAAGGGTTTGATTCTCCCAGAGTTAAACTTCCTGAAGTTGTCAACGTCGAAGGACCTTGACGAACGACTGCAATTTCACCCGAACCTCCTATCATATCGAATGGCCAGTGGGACTTCATGAATTCGGCCTTTTTCATGCTTCTTCCTTTCCTACCAAAAATTGTTGAAGTGGAGAAATTTGAGAGTTTTACATCTCCTACTCAACTTCAATCCACGGCTAATGATCGAGAAGTTTGATCTGACAGTGTGACTTAATCTCTCCCAGACTCTAGTTTCACCTTTATCTGACAGTCCTCATTCACCTTCCTTATTATCTAACGATCTATAAATCCTTGATTCCATGGTGGTGATCACTCCCAAATTCAAAAGGAAAAGGTCATGATTCTACAATCGTTTATAAAGGATATTTGTTTGCATGACACTCTGGCTTCTGCATGATCTCTGCAATGCTATTTCTCTTGATCTTTAATATTTTAAGGACATATTCATTCTTAGCCATAATACCCCATCCAAAAGTTCCGGCCCATACCAGTCTGGTGTTTCAACCTGAAGCTCTGATACCAATCTGTAACATACCCAATGACCAACAGACCGAGCTATGCTACTTCAAGCATTCCTATGGAATTCTTTGGAATTATGATCAAAGTTTAATGAATAAATATGCATGAATTATTCACATACAGAGTTAAATATTCATGCTACAACATAAATAAATGAGACATATTTCATGCACAACCATAACCAGTAAGCATGCATATTATAGATACAAATTTCATAGATAAATAAATACAAAGAGGAAATAAATATATCGGTAAATGAAGCTATAACAAAGAGCACTTATTTTTAATGAAACAAATCACCAACTTGATACAAAGAAAGGAAGTTCTACCCAACCATAGAAATTTTTGTTCCAAGTCTCAACAACCATGTTACCCCTGATCTAGGGCTATGAATCCACAAGGACGGTTCCAAAGTGTCACTTGAATTCCCAAACCAATTATAACTCAAGCTCTCATAGGATTTTCAGCACCCACAACAATCCAAAGTACACCATCTCTCTTCTACCTAGCCTACACAAACCAAGAGAATGGACCCCATCCTCTGCCAGACAGTCCCTCAGACTATCCCTCTCCTTCCAGGGCTCCAATACTGTAAGGTAGCTAGAGAGGTAGAGGCGGGGCCTAGAGGGCCCATAGTGATAATGATGGAGGTCATTCAATGTAAGGTGGACTAGGTCCACTATATTATTAAATAAGGCCCACTAAGGTAGTTAGATATAATAAATGGGTAATTAGATATAATAAATGTAAGAGGACTTCTTAGAAGGTTCTACTTCTAGAAGATTCCTCCTCTAGAATGTTTATAGGTGAGGGTAGAACTATATAAAGGGGTTCAAGCAATGTAATGAGACATGAAGAGAAGTATTGTATTTGGAGAAGTATCTCAATAGGAGGATGCCCCCTCGAAGAGGCAAGTGAACAGGAGAGGATCCCTTCCATAATAGGATCTATTGTATGGTGTTTCCCTACCTCAAGGGTTTGGTAATAATAAAGTGTAGTTTCTTCTATCTTTCTTGTGGATCTATTGTGTATTCAGTATTTTTAGTGATTATATTTTTATATCTATTTTGGTTCTTAACAAGTGGTATCAGAGCACTTTCCTTGGGCAAACATTGTGGGCAAATATTTTTTATTTTTGCAGATTTTTTTTCGGAGAAGAAAAAAGAGGGTCGCAAAATTCTCGAAGTTTTTAGTATATTTCTTTGAACAATTTGTCGAAAAGGGTTGTATGTCTGATTTCCTCTCAGAAAAACACCCAATTTTAAAAAAGAAATCGTCCGAAACGGAGTCCGAGAAGTCAAGATATAGAAGTTTTGAAATCTGCAAATTTTCAGGGTTTTTTTCAGCGGACGTCGGCACGATTTTTTTTTATTATTATTTTTGTAGTATATGGAGGCTTAATTTTCCAAATAAAGTTACATATCTGAATTCCTCTCACAATTTCACTCAATTTCAAAAAAAAATCAGCCGAAATGGAGTCCGGGAAGCGAAGTTATGAGCATTTTAACTTCATCATCTTTTTAGGGTTTTTCCAGAAAAAACCGCGATTTTCTGCCGAAACTTATTGGTTCTATTTTTTGGGTTTTTTCATGATGGATGCAGGACCGAAGAGTTCATAGGGTGCTCACATGACTATTTCCTCTCAAACCCTGAAATAAATTCATGAATCATTCAAAGCCCAATTATTTCACACAATGGATGACATATTAGATGCATTTGTACATGGCCTCACAGACAGCCTCACACATGGCCTCACAGACAGCCTCACAAATGGATTCAATGATAGTTTTCTTAGTATTCAAGATTCATTGAATAAAACGCAGGAAATATTTCTTATGGAGGGCCTCAGGGATGAATATAATCAAGAAATATATGCTTGGTATGATTTTGAGGAAGATTATGATGATTGGTATATGGATAGTTGTCATTTCTGGGATGAAAACCACTTTCATATTTTATTCGATGACTCTAATCCACCTTATATAGAGAACATCAATGTCCCACATCAGGAGGTAGTTACCAACGTTCAATCCACATATTCTACAATGGTATTATTCATTTCAGATTCTGCTACGACCCTTTTCCACTATGTAGATGGATCTTCTTATTTGGATCCACATGATAGGTGTCAGTCTTTGGAGCATCATTTGGAGTTGGTTATTGGGTTCCAAAATCTTCCACGGAGAGTTCACATGAGAACTTGGACATTGGACCCGGGCTTACAATGGTGTTTGGACTACTTTAGCATGGTGGATTTCCTTTCTACATGGGACCTTGGTTCTTCAGTCTTCTTCAACATTATGGTCCACAATTATCCATGGGGCCCTGGTATATGGTTGTACATCAAGTGTTGAGGACAATGCTTTCATAAGGGGGATGGAATGCAATGTAGATAGAGAGGTAGTGGGGGGGCCTAGAGGGCCCATAGTGATAATAGTGGAGGTCATTCAATGTAAGGTGGACTAGGCCCACTATATTATTAAATAAGGCTCACTAAGGTAGTTAGATATAATAAATGGGTAATTAGATATAATAAATGTAAGAGGATTTCTTAGAAGGTTCTACTTCTAGAAGATTCCTCCTCTAGAATGTTCTTAGGTGAGAGTAGAACTATATAAAGGGGTTCAAGCAATGTAATGAGACATGAAGAGAAGTATTGTATTTGGAGCGGTAACTCAATAGGAGGATGCCCCCTCGAAGAGGAAAGTGAACAGGAGAGGATCCCTCCCATAATAGGATCCATTGTATGGTGTTTCCCTACCTCAAGGGTTTGGTAATAATAAAGTGTGGTTTCTTCTATCTTTCTTGTGGATCTATTGTGTATTCAATATTTGTGGTGATTATATTTGTAGATCTATTTTGGTTATTAACAAATACATCTGGTCAAGAATCTCCATGCTGGGACACTTAGGATTCAAATCTATGAGAAAAAATGAAAATAGGCCAAAGCATATCAAACATGGAAACCTTAATTCATGTCTATAATACAACAATAGTATTTACATCTAGCAAACCATGGATCCTCTCCAACAATTTGTTTTCCCTTCCCAATCCAAAAAAAAAGAATGAGGAAAGATGAGTGGGTGTAAAAATGCATGGAGAGAGAGAACATGATGAAAATTGTGAACAATGAATGATGAATAATGAGTGAGTGAGTGAATGAGTGAAGAAGAAGCATCGCCAAATAACCCACAAGATTGGTTTACATATTTACCTGCAAATCAATAACCAGATGGCCTTCCCCAAGAATCTCATGTAACCACTCCTCTCCATTAAACAATTATGGGTAGAAAAAATATAAAATAAATTCTTAGCCCCCTAAGCCCCCTCTCTTGTGGAATCATAGCTCCCTATAAATCTTTTCCTTTTTCGTATGGAATCCAATGATGTATTTATTATTAATAATGATAAAAAAATTACATTTCCTGAGCACATTGGCCTCTTTTAATTGTTTGGGCACTCTAGCCTTTCATAGATGAACAAAAATACATTATTTAATACGAGGCTCAAAACCTGGGGTGTTACGTAAAGGAAACCATGTAGTGGGACCAGCTTAAACAAGTCAAACACCTTGATGAGAAGAGGATCTCATGGAGGTATTTAAAAGGACATTTCCAAGAGAAATGTTTGTCCGAGCATTATTATGAAAGAAATATGAAAGATTTCTTTGAACTCAAGTTGGGAAGCATGAAAATAGATGGATATGAGAAGAGGTTATTTGAGTTGTTGAAGTTTGTTTACTTTATTAAATATGAAAAATTCAAAATCCAAAGGTTTCTAAGTGGTTTACCCTCCTTCTATAGTGAAAATATACAATATGATAACCCCAAGACTTTTGAGGAAGCCATAAGGAGAGAAAATAATATTTATGAGTAGAGTTGAGGAAGGCCTGCTATAGTGCGAAACCCCCCCTATGGACTACACTTTAAAGTCTCCTAATTTTTATACTACCCCAAAAATACCCCACATTCATACATAAAACACAAAGATAAAAGGATCCTGTAACTCTACCTTAAACTCCATGTCCAGTGTCGATCCTTTTGTGTTCCATTGTTCCTTGACTGAAAATATCCTCCCAAGGCCAACCTTCATTCATAAATAGAAAAAAAAGAACTACGAACATTCATCTTATATGCAAATTATTGGATTAGATGTCATAATAAAATCTAAATCCAAACACAACGACTGAACACATCATGTGGCGGGACATAAAAAGTACTTCTTTTTATTAATCTTGCAAAGTCACTTACAATGAGATCGACGAATTCTCCTTGAACCTGGTCTGAGATCCTCTTCACCAAGCTCCAACCGCTTCCACATATCCTTCTCCTCTCACAATTCTCTCTAGGGAAATGGCATAGGCTTGCAATGGAGGAAAGAAGCTAGAATAGGGGATTTTGGCTCAAAAATCACAATGTGGCTACCAATTCTTGGGGCAAGGGGGGAAAGTGAAATGGGTAGAGTTTCACTGTTCTTATGCTTTGCTTTGGAATGAGAGCCCAACACCTTCTTTTGTATGCCAAAAATATAACTATTCGATTGGGTGACGGGCTATGTGCAGTCAATTGGTTGGGAAACTACCCAAAATCCCGTATATCCTTGCAACCATTTAATTTTTACAAATTTTGTGAGTATACGCGGGATGTAATGATGCAACTAGTGTACGTACTCAGGAAATAATGGTGGAGGGTGCGTACATATTCAAAAATAGTGTTTTTTAATAAGAGTTTTTAGTGATGGATTGACAAAAATGACAAGTAAGAAGGCTTGATGCTAGGTATGCATATGTGGTGAAATTTAGGGTTATAACAGATGCCCCCTAATGTGTGAGGCCATAAGAGCATCTAATGGCCGAAATACATTACAAATATTCACCAACGTACGAAGAGAGTGAGCCTGGGACTAGAGTTCAGGAGGTGCCATCTACAAAAATAATAAATGTCTCTCTGAGGCAGGCATACCCATGCTCGTGATGAAATAAATCATGGCTGCCAATCAAATACACTGCAGATCCATGGAATATAACTATATAAAGTGTAGCCGTGAGAAATAAACAACAGATCTACATCCCAAAATCAAAGATATACATGTATAGTACCCATCTTCAAGAATCCAAAGATGCCTGATGGCTAGAGATGAGGTTTTCAGATCTTGAGAAACAACTTCAAGATATTCAAAACTCGAGTAAGAGTGTAATGTAAGTGTATGACTTCACTACCTAGAGGTCTTCGACAACTCGTCGGGGAATAGACAAGAGCATCTCGATGATTAGGCAAAGAACTTCAGTGATTTCAAAAAAGGACTTGATTGGACTTTCGAGATGGCTGGGCATGAGGGCAAGAGACAAACTGCAGAAGGGTTGAATCAAGCTTAGTATAAAATTCCCTTGGAAAATAGCATGATAGATGATCAAACTTAGGCAAAATGACATTAACATAAGCTCACAATGTAGGAGTCAAGACAAACTTTCGATGTGTTTGGAAGAATAACCAAAGAGAGGAGGACACAACTCTATGTAGCAAGAACAACTTCTTAAGGTCATATTAAATCCAAGAGCTTGATGATCAAATGGAAGGATGTGATTTGTCCAAGGGTGACTCATTGTGCTTCCATAAAAAGAAAATACTTTTCCCATCTTCTTTTTGGGGTATATTTGATTTTTTTTGTCTTTTTCAATAATTTTGGAAAGCTTGAAAAAGAATAAAAGAATGCTATGTTACAAAGGAGGAACGAGTGTCGCAAACACACTTAGTTTCAAGTGCAAGGAACACACTGATTCTGAAAGCAAGGAGACATGTGCAGGGAAAGGACACTCGGGAAAATTCCTCCATGGGTCAAGGTGTCAAGATGCAGGGGAAAAGTGCTACAAGGCTTGTGTATAAGGCATGATTCAGAGGTTCAGTTGAGAGCAACATGGAGCTGACATTAGGCCAAATATGTAGGGATGAAAATGTGATTAATAGGACACAATCATAACACCCTCCAATATAATTTTAACAATCCTAGAGAAGGTAATCTTGGTGGTTTTTCATTTCTAGAGAGTCTGAAAAAAACACAAAAGAAGACTCCATTGGAGTACCGTTTTCGAAGGTACTCTAGTCAGTTCGAAAAACGGATAAACTAGCATTGAAAATACATCTATTCAAAACCATTTTAATGAGTGTGATAAAGACAATATCACTTAGAAATATTTTCAATTTTAAGGAGTCTGAAAAGAGTTTAATTATGGACTCACTACCATTTTCTAGTTTTAGTCTCCTTAGCTCGAAAAGGTAAAATTTGTTGAGGAGAACTCTCCTAGCGAGATGAATCTCCCGAGGTGTACCTATTTCCTCAATCTACAGACCGAAAAAAGGGGTAAAATCATGCCAATAGATTTTTTATTGAACCAATTAACGAGTGTGAAAGAACAAGGTCACTCGACGATCTTTTCAATTTTAAGGAGTCTAAAAAGAGCTTAACTATGGACTCCATAGGGGGTGTTCTTCTCGACTAGTTTAACGACTATGAAGAAACAAGGTCACTTAGCTATCTTTTCAATTTTAGGGAGTCTGAAAATATCTTAACTATGGACTCTCTGGGGGTTCCTTTTTCGTAAATTTAGTCCCTCAAGCCCGAAAAAGGGTTAAACTTATACCTAACAATACTCTTCTAGTGGACTGGAGTTCCTAGAGTATACCTTTGTTTGTACAATTAACCATCCAGACCGGAAAATGGGTAAAATACCATCGGAAAGACGTGCCTTCAAGTTTTATTTTAGCAAGTGTGAAGGACAACAATATCGCTTATCAATCTTTTCATGTTTATAGAGTATGAAAAGGGCTTAAAGAAGACTCATTTTGGGAGTCCCGAGGTTGAGGCAAAGAGTGATGACATATCAGAGGTATGAGTCTCAATCTCATAATCGGGGCAATACTAGCAAGGACTCTCGAGCCTAAATTCATTAATGACGGCATGGAGACCATAATGCAACCAGGATATACCTAGGGAATCCATGTAAAGGAAGGCTCTACCACTAAATTATGACACTTCTAAAGAAGCAATGATGGTTCTGTGTCACAATTCAGTGGGATCGATCCTATGGAAAAGCGGAAAACACAACAAGATGCAAAAATTGGAGGTGGAATCCTAACTTAAATGAAAAAAATGGAAAAAATGACTTTTAACAAAGGAACTTCAAAAGTGACCCATCTGTCAAAAGTTTTCCAAACCAAAAGTGGAGTGTATTGTAACATCCAATGAGAAACTCAAGAACCATACTAAATGATTTTCAAGCCAGAAAAAATGACGAATGGGTTCAAAAATGACAAAAAGGGCCAAAAAAGTCTATAAATAGAAGGTAGCAACTCATTATCACCATTGCAAATTGTGAATTGACCAAAAATCCAAAAACTCCCCTTTGCTAAAGAAGTTGATTTCGGGAATTTCAGTGAATGAAACGAAATTCCACTCGGAGCAAGTAAGTACAAATGAGCATTTCCATACTTTATTTTTTATTTTATTTTTGTTTTTTTGGGGGGCACACACCTCTAAAAAATCTCGGCCCTATGTGTACATGGGTTGTCCTAGGACAACCCATGTATTCCCGTGGGAAAAAAACAATTTGCCCGTGTGCATACATGACCGTGTCCAATATAGCTCACGTACACCTTCAAAGATATGGAAAATTTAAAAATACAAGAGTTAACTCCCCTTTGGATTTGTCATTTTGTAGGATGTACATCCATTAGAGAGAGAGGGAGCATGAGGACATGGATATACTGGTCGATCAGGACCCTATAGTTCTGGCCGCATTGAGACAATGTGGTTTGTGGAAGTTACTTTGGTGTCCATTCATGAGGGAACAACCCAGGATGTTGAATGCCTTGGTAGATCACTGGCATCCTAACGCTGAGGTTATTATGCTCAAGGGGAATTCATTGAATCCAATGACTAAAGACATTTACTTTCTGACTAGCCTCTTGAGGAGAGGTGAACCAGTCAAATTGCGTGCCTTTCCCCCCGGGCCTCACAACATTGTTGAGTTGATTGGACTATATTGCGAGGCTGGTATTGAGAAAGTAGGTTCTCAGGTGCCCATTAACAATATCACCAACCTATCACTGAAAGTGATAGTCTTACTCATTGGGCAGATCACTGAATCCACAACTTTACATCAGGCCTCTCGAGCACACATGCATTGTGAATTGCAGTGCTTGAATGCACGTATCTTCAACTGGAGTATGACCATGCTAGACTGTATGAAGATACAACTCATTGAGTGTCATGGGTACAATAAAAAGAACTTTGTATTTGGGACCATTCTGTTCTCATTCTTCTTCTTCGAGAGGGTACCCAATCTCAGTCCACGAGAGATAGTGTGGGGGCATGTGATCTCTGCCCTAGTAGTATGTATATGGACGACATTGCTGCCATGACAGGGGGGCGAAAGGACGATAGAGTCCTTCAATGAAACCTTTTTTGATTGGTGGGCACGACAGATTTTGGCGACAGAGGACTACCCCTATGTCGGGATCAACGTTTCCAGGGACCCAGACATGCCCATACCTCCCAAAGTAGAGTGAGGAGAGATAGGTACATTTGTTTTAATGTTATTTAATTTTTAGTTTCTTTTTATATATATAATTTTTATGGGAATTAGAGTATCTGATAACTATTTATCCTTTTATGTAGATATGTCAGACCAGTGCATCCAACAGACTTCTCAAGGACCAGGAAACATCCTCGACCAGAGGTAGTACCATTCGTAGACGCCGGACCAACAACAACAACAACAGTAGTAGGGAGACCTCCAGCTGAAGATGCTGAGAGAGTTTTGATATGGGTGGAGAGGAAACTCACCGTGCTCACTCGCACAGTCCCTATGGCAGCGATCGAGGATATCCCACCATCGATGCAATATCATTTAGTTGGGGTGCCATGGACCTAGGTCCAACTCTTTTGGTATTTGGCCAACATCGTGGTTCAATATGGCAGGGCCAACAGACCCTGCCCTTATCTTAGAATGGACCACTTACGTGCCGATGGCACTTTTGTATATTTTTTAGGGCATAAGCACCGTGATGTGTAATGGATATATATTTTTGAGGCGCTTGCATCCACCTATGTACTCTGAGGCTTTTGATATATATGTGTGTGTGTGTGTGTGTGTGTGTGTGTGTGTGTGTGTGTGTGTGTGTATACATCTTTTATGTCTTATGGTTTACATTTGTTTACAAATTTATTTACATGTGTATGTGTGTGATTTTTCTTATGTGTGTGCAATATGCTAATCTAATACATGATTAATTAGAGTATATGTGATTGATTCAATCTCTTAGGAACATGGATATACGTAATTTAATCAAAGCTTCATTCTAAGAGACATACCCTAAGGAAACGTCGGTGTAGATTAAGATCATAAATGCGATAAACCCATTTAATTGGGACACAAACAACTGTGCATCTAAGTAGACTCAGAGATGACAGATACCATGTGACAAAGTGTCACAAAGTAACTCTATTACTACATTGTATTCGGAAACATTGTTTGTGGAATCACCTAAACATATACCTCCAGAAGATAGTGGTTGGCCTTGAGGTGTGAAGATCACCCAATATGTGGAAGCAAGCCTCCGAGTGTGTCGGCTAGCGTTGTCCATAAACCCAATGAACACCTCTGATTCAATTGAAATTTTCCACAATGAAAATGATGACATAAAAAACTACATGTCCATAAAACAAAAAGTCAAAAACTAGTTGTATAATAACTATACATATGTACAAGAAATCACCCAAGGCGACCCAACTACAAGTAATACTTCTTGAGGTAGAGCCCATTTCTAGGCTCTGCCAAATATTTTAATTCGAAGTCAACCAGACGATAAGCACCTTTATTTAATACTTCCTTCACAATGAAAGGTTCGAATCACATGGGTTTGAACTTGCCTACCCCCAGGGGATCGTTATCTTGGTCATAGAACAATACAAGGTCTCCTTCTGAGAAAATATGAGGACGAACGAACCAATCTTATTGACACTTGACTCATTTCTTGTGATCCTTGTTAGCCAAGGCTGCATCATGACATCGCTCATCAAGCTGCTCGAGATATAATAAGAGTTCCTCAAGCGGTGGAGTGTCTGGCAATAACTCTACTGCCAATTTTAGAGACAGGATCTGGCACTCTATAGGCAAGACTGCTTCTAGCCCATAAACAAGTTGAAAAGGTGAGAAACCAGTTGTAGTCTTCACAGATGTTTGGTAGTCCCACAATGCCGAGTATACCATCAAATTTCAATTAGGCTTGGCCGAATTGATCATTCGTTGTAGAATGGTGTTGAGAGACTTATTCACAGCTTCCACCTAACCATTCTCTTGTGGGTAGTAGGGTGATGAATGCTCTTGCCTCAACCCAAGATTTGATGTTAAATAAGACATCATTTTGTTCTGAAAGTGACTTCCATGGTTAGTGGAAATATCCTTCGGGATGTCGAACCTTGCTATTATCTGATTGAAGAAAACGAGAGATGATGTTTCACCATCATCTTTGAACATTGGCATAGCTTCAACCCACTTTGTGAAGTAGTCTAATGCTACAATGATATAACGATGCCCCATGGATGAAGGGGGGTGGAATGTCATATAACCAATCCCCCACTTAGTGAAAGGGACAACTTTAATGATGAGAAACATAGGGGAGAGGTGTGCCCTCATCTTTTGAGAGAAGATCTGAAACAAGTGGCACTTCTTTACCAATTCAATGCAATATTTCATCAACGTCGGGAAAAATTAACTGGCTTGTAGAATCTTTTGGGTTGTTTCCAACCCAGATGAATGACCACCACATGCTCCAGTGTGGCGGTCATTAAGCATGAGTTCCACCTCTTCATGAGTGAGACACTAGCAAAGGATGCAATCTACACCTCGACGATACAAAGTGTCCTTGAGTATGAGATATTTTTTTTCCTGATGGCATATACGTCAACGCTCATCATGAGAAGTAGAGGCGGGGAACTTTAGAGTCTAGAGATAGACTAGTATATATCCATACTAGGGGTCTGAAGATAAAATCAGAAAAAGATCTCCTTTAATCGGTGATTATTTGGTAATAGCATCACCTAAATTGACTCGAAGCTCCTATGTGAGTTCTGCAAAGACCATCAACTTTTTAGATTTCGCAGAAACAAAATCCAAGTCAGATTATTGGAGGATAATTATCCATATACTGATCTTTCCACCAATTACACGTCGTGTCAACACGTATTGGAACAGGCTCACAATGACAATGACGGTGGTATTGCAAAATAGGATATAATGATGGGACCACTAGGCAGCGTGTACCGCTACTAATGCAAGCTTCTCAACATGGGAGTAGTTGAGTTATGGTCTAACTAGACCTCGATTTAGGTAATAAATCATATTCTCTTCAAGCATATCATCCTCTTGAACCAAGACCATACCGATGGTCGAATCTGTAATGACCAAGCACAATAAGAAATCTTAATTATAATTGGTTGTCCGAAGTAGAGGGGAAGACATAAGGGCATGTTTCAATGCTTTGAAAGAGTATTGAGTGGCTTCATCCCATTATAAAGGAACATCCTTTTTCAACAAACGTATGAACCCTTTAGTGATCTCGGCATAGTTTGTGATAAAACATTGAAGAAAATTGGCTTTTCCCTATAAACTTTGAAGATGAGGGACTGCGCATGGGGGAGGCAATTGAACTATCACCTCAACCTTTAGAGGATCAACCATGATCCCTGTTGTCGAAACTATGGAACCTAAAATATGACTCGACATCACGCAAAAATTGCATTTGTTAGGATTCAAGCGAATCCGATAGTAGTGACATAGCTCAAAGATAAGTCGGAGGTGTGTGGGATGATCAGTTCTCTTACAAGATCATGATGCTAAATCATCGATATAAGGCTCAACTATGTGTTTCAAATCATGGAAAGAAAAATAAATGGCCCGCTGGAAAGTGGCTCCAACATTCTTAAGGCCAAAAGACATCTGATAAAGGCTCCATGGACAAATAAAAGTTGTTTTATGCTGGTCCTCAGGTTTAATCTGTATCTGATTATATCCCAAAAATCCATCCATGAAAGAAAAGACCTCACAACCTACACATTCATTGACAATCTGGTCAATTAAAGTGATGGGGAAATTATCCTTTGGACATGCCTTGTTCAAATCACAAAAGTCCATACATACGTGAATCGTACCCTATTTTTTGTTGACCAGAATGGGATTTGACACCCATTGAGTCAATTGAATGGGGTAGATAAAACCATCTTTGAGAGGTTTCTCTACTTCACCCTTAATAGTTGTTTCTTTCTGAGGATTAACTAGACAAAGCTTCTACCTAACCATCTTGGCGTCAGGGTAAGTCGTTATTTCATGTTCGACAATTCTTGGATCTATGCCTGGAATTTTCTCGTAAGACCAGGACAAAACATCGCAAAATTCTTTAAATAAATCCGTATAGATTCGAATCTCCTTGGGGGAGCATTCTTCTCCCCCGAGGACATTTTCCACAATGCCAGGGGTTCTGGATATTTCAATAGGTATAGTTTTAGCGATGGTTTCCATATTACCCTCGGCATAAACTACGTTCATAGCCAAAGGATTAATAGGACAAGGCCTATTTCCAGTCATAGTCAACACAAATCTGCTTGCCTCTATTCTTCCTAACTCCAGGAGAAAATAAGATATGTGATGGAGATCATCCCAGGGTATGTCTAGGCCAGTCAGTGCATCTATAATCACCTCATCATAGGGTAAGACCAAGTCTAAGGAATTGGTAGTGGCAGGGGAACCTTGAGCCCAAATAGGATCAAGAATTGAATCTAACTCTTGCGCGGGAGTTGGATCGGGGTCGGCTGAATCTTGCTGGATAATGGAGTATGAAACCTCTATCGTGGACAAGGGCATGGACATTCCATGGTTCCATGTACCTTCCATCGTGTTTGATGGGGAAGGAAGAGTCCATGGATCATTAAAGTAAGTCATGCAGAATGACGACACTTGAAAGATTTCATCATTGGGATGGTCAGGGATAGCCGATATGAACATGACATCATCAGACAGAGGTGGGTAATAAAAGTACCCATCAAAGGTGGGCATAAACCAAACCCTACATTGATGATGTCGGGCTGCGTATTATCGATCATTGGGACTGTGGATGCCCCCGATGAAGGGTCAGGATGGGAGAAGGATAACTGATCAATGGACATGATCCAACCCTCATGTGGAAACAACAAGACCTAGAAGACTGTAGCAACCACTGCATGCATAGCATAGGTCCAACTCCTTCCTAACAAGATATTGTAGTCGAGAGGCACATCGACCACTTCAACTTCGACACACATGGTCTTTTCTCCTAACTGCATGACGAAAGAAGGAATGATTCCATGTGGTATGAACAAATGACCATTGACGGTGGTAAGAAGAGTAGCTGACAGAGACAAAATGGGTTGGCCAATGGCCTTCCAACATGCCAATGACATCACGCATGTCAAGGTGCCCTCATCAACCACCGTACGTAAAATATTTTGTGTAAAAGTTTTTTTAGTGTAAGCCACTACTATCTGAAACGCGACATGGTATGAGAGATGAGGATTCAAGTCGATCGTATCAAGCATGATCGTTCCCAGATTACAAGTCTCAACAGATCCTAAGGTAGCTAACAGAGCCTTTATCTGAGAGGGGAATCTTTGGAGGACTTCCAAAGTGGAGATTGTGCAAGGGGTTTGTCACAAATCCTCCACCACAGAGTAGTTCTGGGCGGCCCTTGCATTTGGATCATGGGAATATTTATTGAACGCCCATTTCAGGATGTGCGTAAGTGTTTTTCCCAATGTATTCTCTATCTGGAGAGGAACAGATGGGTTTTTGGCTTCTTTACCCTTCTCATAAGTGTTTGGAATTCCTTAATCATGTGTCCTAGTTGTTATGTGAACCTCACCTTTCAACATATAAGCATTCAAGGTCAAGGGATTATTATACGATGAAGGGGGTCCTTGACTACCCCATCCTCATTCACAGAGGCTTGAGTTAAATTTTTCCCATGATGAAATGGGTTCATTAACACTATAGGTTGTTGTTGCGCGAATAACCTTTGGGCCTCCACAAGTCAAGGGAATAGGTGAGTCGGGTGGTCTTCCGTGCAAAGGTTACATGGGTACTTTGACTTTCTTATCTCTTTGTTTCCCCCGTCAGCATTGTTGGTGGGTTTATTATCCCCCTTACCCTTCTTTCATTGTTTCTTATTTCCATCAGCCTCTTGGTTGGCTTTTGGGTTTGTCAATTGCACACTGTGTACATACGATGTTTGAGTAGGGAGAGAAGTTGAACCAGTGGTTTGGCTGGCCACTGTTTGTTGCATCGACAATTGTTGCGATTGATTTCACAACTAATTAGTGGGCTTCGCTTGTGCTAAACCCATGATACCATCGACATGTGGTCCAGGCTTGTGTCTGGTCTTGTCAAGGATAGACTGTGGTGCATATGGAAACACTTCTTAGATTAAATCATATTTAGAGTATATTAGTTCAAGTTGTTGAGCTCTCATTATCTCCTCTTCCTTGGAAAATACTCTTGACATTGTGACGTACTTGGATAACTGAGGGACCAAAGAATTAATGAACCACTCCAATAGAAAAGTCGATGGGATTGGTACCTTTATGAAACTCTTCCTACCCTGCCATTCTTGGATGTGATATGAGATATGGTCATCCTTTGTTTTCTCAATGTTAGCTAGCAAATCAGTGATGACATCGTATCTCACAGGTAATTGAAAGCGGTTCAGAAAAACCATTTCCAATTCGCCAAAAGTAGAGTATCTTGAGCAGTCGAGGTTGATGTACCATTTTGCGTCACTCTTGATAAGAGTGCATTGAAACAGATGCAACTGGATGGAGTCTTCTTTCAACGAGTTGGATGAGAACCATAGGTGAAAGGTAGTCACATGATTGCATGGATATTCATTAGGATTACCTTCGAAATTTGGAATGTCCGAGGAAAAATTCATCGGCATGGGAGGCCAACGTGGATCATGATAGATTGGGTCATTTAATAACCTTGTCAAGTCTAGGAAATGTAGATTTTCCAGAAACAATAGTTTGGGTTGCTGACTATGTACATGGAAAAAGGTGCCTGGATTTTGGCTGGAACCAGGTTCGCAGGAAAAGTTAGGCTGATGACCAGGGTTCTGGTAAAAACCATGGTCATGGTTGGTGTACGAATACTGCACTTGTTGAGACTTCATCGACTGACTCCCATAATTGGATGTTGAGGGATGAGAAAGTATTTCTCCCGACATTGTGTTCCAAAGATTCTAGAAAGGGTTACCCCTTGTCAATTCGACGGGCATAGGTACATAGCCTTGCTCGGGGTTCCATTGACCATGGAAGGGGTTTCCCCTAGTCAACATCCCTGATGAGGGGATTGATCCCTGCCACAAATTCCAAGGTCCTTTTGAGGTGATTTCCCCCTATACAATAATAGTACCCTGCACAGGATTTTGTTGTCCAAAACCAAGGTTTCCCTTGACCGAGATGGTAGTTGACGAGAATGCATTGTTACCAAACATGCCAAACAAATAGAATGACAACAAACCCATCTGCGTGGAGTTGGAAGAAGGTCCTTGAATACTTGATTCAGAAAAGTTATATTTCATGGTTGTCCAGATAGGTTGCTAAGAAGCACCACCGAGAGAGGGAGATGATGGAGGTATATGACCCCTGCCGTAAGGGAAATCATTATAAGGGGATGACGTGCCCCCTATGAATCCTTGTAGAGGATCCTTTGAGATCCCTATCGCAAGAAACATGGTTTGTAGGTTGGAGTAGGATAGGACCGATTTTGTATCGAATTCGAGCATCCCATATGAAAATGGAGGGCCTGCCACATTCTTTGTGAATGGAGCGGTGATCACCACCATAGATGGAATCAGACCACTTCCCTAGGTAGAGGCGATCGAGACCATAGTGGCCTGGACCTACGAGGGTGAGTTAGGAGGTGGAACACCGCCGGTGGTGGTATTCATTGAGGGAGTATGAGGACTCATAGATGAAGTAGCATCATTTGTTTCCATCACTACTTTCAATACTATTTGATGCTCGTGATGATTTACCCTTGGGGTAAAAACTTGTACCATGATGGGCGTCGACATGTTAGTCATTGGGGAGTTATACGGCCTGAGAGCTTTCGCTCCAAGGTTAGAAATGGTAGTCTCCTCCATAGTCATATGTTCTCTTCTCGGGGATGGCTCAGGTACAATTTCCTATGACCTGATCACCTCAAAAGAGCCTTGTTGGTCAAGTCTTCTCCTTAGTGGTGGCGGTGGTGGCTCTACCTCAACCGGCGGTAGGCCCAAAAGCCTTCGTGACTGATGGAGCTCTTGATCTTCCACTGTGTGAGAAAATCAATGACACACTAGATATTTTACTAACGTTGAAAACCAACACACACTAGAAAAATTTCTATGAGATTAATAAATCAAGCCACTAACTAGTTGGAAGAACAATTACACCAGCCAACACTAGAGAAAGTTACCGGTGCAAGTGAATATCAAACATGGAAGAAACCTCCGGGTATACTCTGCAAAGCGTGGCCCAATCTCTGCCCTAGGTACCATGGTATACCCCTAGAGTAACCCATTTAATTCACTAAAATAAAGGAAACTAGGTTGCCAGTGCGTGAATAGTCACCAGGCGGGTACAGTCAACAGTCCGGTGGACCACAATGAGCAGGGTATCAAGCCAAAAAACTATTAAGGGTATCGAAAGAAAGTGTTCTAGAAGAATATTGAGGACATCAAACATATTTGAGACCCATGAATCTCTGTGGAAAATGCAACCGACAGAATCCAAAGACAAGTCCTCTATATGTGTTCCCCACTATGCTTGGTCCGACTTTGGAGGGGTTATCTCCGCTACCTTTCCGCACATGACCTCGTGTGTATCCCCTATGTTAGAGGTGGGTCCCAGATAAATTTCATGTTTACTGGAATTTTGATACTCCCTAGCACAAACTCGTATGTTTGTTTTATAGCCTTGAAGATTTTCCTCTCCAACCTAAATCAAGGCTCTAGCCTAGACTAGTTGATGGACCCTACAAACATAAAGTCTAATAAATTTTAATTTATCGTTAATTTTAAGTGGCTTGTTTTAACTAAAGGGAATGGAAATCAAACCAGTGTTGTGTTTTAAGAGATGAAAGAGAAGAGAATTAAATGAAACTGAAAGCAAAACCTACTTTTTTTTACAAATAAAGATTTGCAAATTTGAACTCTTTAACCAAATTTTCAAACTAACTCTTTTTTTCTAAGATATTTTTAAAAGAAACACCCAAAACAAGATTTATCTCGACTACGAGCTACTTAGCGTTCTAAGCATTCAGTAAATAATTTAAGAAAACACTCTTTTTCCTGACAAGTAATATAACCAACCTAACTACTTAACCAAACAAAGAAATGAAAACTTTTTTATTTTATTTTTATGCTTCAAAAACAATAATCTTGAAATAAATTATTTTCTTTTCTTATAAAGCAAGTAAAAGGGAAAAAGTGAAGAAAAGACAAGACAATACAAAAAAATGACTTCTGGTCTACTACGGATCGCAGGGAGTCACAAACGATACTTAAACAAGCTTATCAGAAAAGACTCACAAACTCGTCTCAAACCCTTACAAAGAAAACACAAGAAATCTTTAAATGGAAAATCTAGCTAACGTCAAACCCAGGATAAATATTGTAACAATAGACACCAAGACTAGATCAAGAAAACTCCTGAGAAGTATGACTTCAATCAGTGACGAGGTTGACTACCTCTTCTTGAAAAATAAATTATTGGCATAGGCACGCTAGTGAGACTTGAGAAACTTGAGTATGTACGTGGGTTGTGCAAAGGTAGGGTGTGTATTTAGGCGTGAAGACCCACTACAGGCCACATACACCTATGTAACTTCTGAAAAAGAAAACTAACAGTCAAGGCTAACAAGGCAGGGAGTACTGGTATGGCAGACCAGAATCCCTTAAAGACTCAGAAACTTATAGAGAATTCAAAAAAGGTAATCAAACCAATTAAAACACCCAAACAATATCTCCTAAAAACCCTAGAGGCTTCCCCAGTATGGTCACCAATTGTTCTATAGTAGGAAAACCCCCCTATGGACTACACTAGGGTTCAACATGTAGGAAGAGTTAATCATTTAAAGTCTCCTACTTTTTATACTACCCCAACAATACCCCACATTCATGCATAAAACACAAAGATCAAAGGATCCAGTAACTCTACCTTAAACTCTGCGTCCGGTGTCGATTCTTTTGCATTTCATTGTTCCTCGACTGGAAATATCCTCCCAAGGCTGACCTACATTCATAAACAAACAAACAAATAACTACGAACACACATCTTATATATGAATTAGTGGATTAGATGTCATAATAAAGTATAAATCCAAACATAAAGATTGAACACATCATGTGGCGAGACACAAAAAGTACTTCTTTTTATTAATATCACAAAGTCACTTACAATGAGATCATAGAATTCTCCTCAAACCTTTTCCGAGCTCCTCTTCACCAAGCTTCAACTTCTTCCACGTATCCTTCTCCTCTCACAATTCTCTCTATGGAAATGGCATAGGCTTGCAATGGAGGAAAAAAGCTAGAATAGGGAATTCTGGCTCAAAACTCACAATGTGGTTGCAAATTCTTGGGGCAAGGGGGGAAAGTGAAATGGGAAAAGTTTCACTATTCTTATGCTTCTCTTTGGAATGAGACCCCAACACCTTATTTTATATGCCAAAAAGATAGTTATTTGGTTGGGTGACAGGTTATGGGCGGTCAATTGGTTGGGAAACTACCCAAAAGCCCATATCTCCTTGCAACTTTATAATTTTTACAAATTTTGTGAGTATACACAGGCTATAATGATGCATCTAGCATACATACGTGGGAAATAATGGTGCAATGCACATACATCTTCAAAAATAGTGTTTTTTAAGAAGAGTTTTCAGTGATGGCTTGGAAAAAATGGCAAGTAAGAAGGCCTGATGCTAGGTATGCATATGTGGTGCAATTTAGGGTTATAACAAGGCAAATCTTCCAAAATTATTGGAATGACAAGATGAAAGTGGAAAAGGATCAAAGGAAGAAAGGTTTTAAGCCACCCTTTTTAAACAAAAACTCCCAAGAAAATCAACAAGGTCATCCAACGCGAAATGAGCAGAAGACAACATATTTATTTGAAAAAATGATAAGGCAACAACCTGTAAGAGGGGAGGTGAGGGAAATCTCTTATATATGGACTATCCTCACAAAGGATAAAGAATGAGGAATTTCCATAACATTTGGGATGTTGAAACAATTGAAAACATGGGAAGAAACATGCCATGAATTTATGTAGCCTTGTACAACAAGCAAGAAGAATATTAATCCGCCATGATTGAAGTGGAATGTAAAATTGATAACCATCCCAGAGAAATGTTAATTGATTCTGAAGCTATCCATATTTACATAAACTCTAACATTGTTGAAATATTTCATTTGCAAAGGAGTAAGCATAAGAATTCTTGGTTAGTTCAATTAGCCACTGGGACTAAGAGGAAAATAAATGAGTTGGTTAAATGTATTTCAATGAACACGAATGGAATCAACACAAAGGTAGATGTAAACCTCATACCATTGGGCTCATATGATTGTATAATTTGCATGGATTGGTTGGAAAAACACCATGTTGTCCTAAAATGTTACAATAAGACAATCATATGTATTGTTGAAGAAGGGAAGCAAGGAAAGGTTTAAGGCATTCCAAGAGATGTAGCTATTAGAGAGATTTTAGTTATGCAATTGAAAAGGAGTTTCATGAAGGGATGTTATATTTTTACAGCCCATATGGAAGATGAATCCAAATATAAAGTGGAAAGCATTGAAGACCATTTGATCTTGAGGGATTTTGGATATTTTTTTGGAGAAATCCCATGATTTCCACCAAAGAGAGACATTGATTTCTCTATTGATTTAGTGCCAAGAGTTTCCATAGTGTCCAAGACACCATACAAAATGGGTACACCAGAATTGGAGTTGCATATGCAACTTGAATATTTGTTAAAGAAGGGGTATATATTGCCAAGTGTGTCACCTTGGGGTGCACGATTCTTTTTATAAAGAAGAAATATGGAAACTTAATGCTGTGTATTGATTTCGGATAGCTAAATAAGATCACCATTAAGAAACAATATCCTTCGTCAAGGATTGATTCTTTGTTTGATCACCTGGAAGGTGCAAGAATATTTTCGAATATTGACTTGATATCAGGTTATCATGAAGTGAGGATAAAGGAAGAAGACATCAACAAGACAACATTCAGGACAAGACATGGGCATTATGAATTCACGGTAGTTCCATTTGGACTATCAAATGCCCCAACTATTTTTATGTGCCTGATGAATGGAGTGTTCATGGAATACCTAGACAAGTTTGTAATTGTGTTCCTAGATGATATACTCATCTACTCTAAGTCAGAGGAGGAACATGAGAAACATTAAAGAATGGTGTTGCAGGTTTTAATTGCATCTTTTATCAAAAGAAGATTCACTTCTTGGGGCATGTAATTTCAATAGAAAGGATATTAGTGTGATGCAGGGATTTTCAGGGGTTTTCCAAGGGTCATAAATTTTGACTCGGTTATTCGTTTGGGCTGAAATGTTATGGTGAGTTGCGTTTCAACACTTTTTCAAGGACAAATTACTTCATATAAGGCTTCAAATTGGGGTTTTAGTTTTTTTACGAGAATTTTTAATTTTTTAATTATCAGTTATCTCTTAGTTTATGAGCTTAATCATAAAATCAAGTTGAGAAATAGTGTCACGCTAGTTAGCTCTTAGTTAGTGGGCATTTTTAGAGTCATGCGAGAATTTTCTAAATTTAGTTGTTTTTCTAAAATTAGTTGTTTTCAAAAATCCCAAATAGTAGTTATAAGGGGTTTGTTGATGGGTGAAATTGACCGTTTGTCAACTAGAAGAGTGAGTCTGGTCCGGGGTTGTCTAAATAACCCAAGCCGTTTGGTGTAACTCATTCTGACGGGTTTAATGGCTCCGTTAGCTAATCTAAGAATCCTAAAAGAAACGAATAAAAGAGAGAAATAACTAAATAATTACTAAACACACTATATATACGTACATATGTTCAAATGTAACTATAGTAGTTGTATTTAAACAAAAGATATACAAGTCTCATTTATTTACATGATTTACAAGATGCAAGTTTTAATCGAAACTTATGAAAATCATTGTGAAAAATGATTGCTTCTAGGAAGAAGATAAATAAAGCACATAAAAATATTTATTGTTTTTCTTTTATAAATTTAAAGAATCTTATAAAAAAAAATTAATGAAACATGAACATGTGGATAGTCAAAGCTGAACCATACATTGTAGTTTCAATGATATGCAAATGACAGAAAAATACAAAGAAGCTATCATGTCAATGAATTAGTGAGGTGTATCCAAGCATATGCATGAGTGGTGAACATCCAACTACCATGTCCAAGAGAGAAATTTGCAGTGAACCTTATGAATGTTCTAAATAAATTCAGAACATGTATTGGTAGCTTAGGTTTTAATGACAGAAAAGGAAACACACACATAAACCTGTGATCTCATAATTATACATGATTACAACAAGATAAATCTGGAAACAATCTATGCATTTTATCATTCAATTTAAAACTCAAAGATAAATATCATTATTTAAACCGAAGATATAATCACAGCATTTGTATTTTGATGAAGCAAATGATAGATGGTATTTATAATATAAACCTCCTACACATCACAGATCATTTAATCTAAAGATATCAAACCTGCATATGTAACAAGATTAAAAAAAACATAGATAACAACATTATAAACAAAAGGCTAAAGCCAAAATGCATATATGTCATTCTATTAAGTTTTTGGAATCACTTGTCCATTCTGGAGTCCTAGAAGAAATTGTTTGGATAATAGACTTTAAAGATTGAAAAAAATAATACATAAATGATAATAATCTACCATGTATTGATAAAAAAGACTAAAGCTATTTAAATCAATTCATTATCAATTATTCAAAGAATATGAATATATTATAATGAAAATAAAACCATTTTACTTACATGACAAAAGCCATTAAACAACCTGGAATTCCATATTCTTCTTTGAAAATATTCATCCATTCTTCCAAAGATTCCAACCATCCATTACTCCATTTGAAAAGAAATAAAAAGTTTACAAAAGCAATAATATACAAAAGAGAAAGGATTAAAATCCTCCTCTTCAATTCTTGGATCTCCTTTGGCTCTGATCTTATATATTTATAAAAATGAATGAACAGTTTGGGCGTCACTATTAATTTCTGCCACCTGAAATTTTCCTCTAAAAGAGACCCAAATATATCTCAAATCGTGCATTTGTTTGGGAAAGTCTCTTCCTGGAAGGTAAATGGGTCCATTTTGGTTCTGGGTTTTCAACCGTTTCTTCAAATTCCTCACAGTTTGGCTGCCATCAGTTCTGCAAAATCATCTGTCTGATCTTGATGCCTTTCCAAATTTTATCTATTGTTGCTCATAAAATTATTTGTAGCAATCCAAAATTATTTTTGGATCAATAATCTTGAACGTATTTGGATAATAAAATCAAACCATGATGATGAAACAAAAAGAAACCTAAATTAATAACCTAAAAATTAATAATCTAAAAATTGTGAATAAAACAAAATCTAGAAAAATAAAAAATGAATTTAAAGTAACTATAAATTATAAACAAATATTGTTTATAATTTTCTTTCAAATATGATCTAGAAGCTTCAAGTTAATGGAGAAAAAATATTAATTTTGGTTTTTTACAAAATCAAACAAATGATAGATAATTCTTTGATTATTATTATTTTGAAATGAGATGCAAAATGAAAAAAAAAATAAAAAAATTAATATCACCAAATGATTTCATGAAAATGAGAAACCAACCAATATATTATTTGATGAGGTATTGAAAAAATTATTCAAAATAGTCAAACTTGCAAATGAGAAAAAGAAAGAACACATAATCATAATTTAAACGAAAGTAAACATTTGATAAAAATTAACATTTTTGTTTAAATTGAGATTTTTATGCTCGTTTCTAACTTTTGACATATAATCTTGTAATGAATGTTTCATACTATAGTGAATGTCTTAAGTTTGTCTCAAAGCAAGCCAAGGAATGGAATTATTTGAAAAGGTTGATTCTGTAGCTCATTATAATTATCAAGATTCTAATGGGCGGCCCTTGAAATTTTGTAAAAATATAGGGGGAGATGTTGGGGCCCAACAGGGTTGAACTTCGATTGTAATAGTTAGGATGAAGAAGGAATAAAAGAGAGTTATTTTTCTATTCTCATGATTTTTCATGGTTTATTTGATATTGTGAATGAATCTCAGGCTTTGGCTACATCATTTTGTATTAGAGGGGGAATATGGCTGGGAGAGGAAGAGGAAGAGCAGGTCTTGCTCAGATGCACAAAGATATGAAAAACCTCCAAAGGAAATTAGTATATATTACAAACATGTTGCCTAGTCATAGAATAATACAAAGAGAAGTGTCTAATGAGGAGACAGACCAAGGAAATGTAGATCAACATATAGAACATGAAGAAGAACATGAAGAACAGGAAGAAGAACAATCAGAGTGTGTCTCTTTTGAAGAAATGATTCTCATGGATCTAAAAAGGATAAATGAAAGGATCAAGATGGAAGTTTCAGAATACATAGGGAATATTAAACCAGAGGAGTTAATAGATTGGTTGAATGCCATGGATAAATGTTTTGAATGGAAGCCTATGCTAGAGGAAAAGAAGGTGAAATTTGCAGGAACCAAGATTAAGGGTTATGCCATGATCTAGTGGGATCATGTGTAGAAAGACAAAGTAATAAAAGGAAAATAAACAATTTAAGACCTGGAGCAGGATGGAAAAAAAATTGTGAGAATTGGTTTTGCCTCTAGACTATGCCCAGACCATTTTTTGTAGATTTCAGACTTTGAAGTAGAACCTGTCCACCATGGAGGAACTCGCAAACTAGTTTTATCAGTTGTCCATTCTCATGGATCACCATGAAACTGCTGAGCAATTGGATGCAAGGTAAGTGAATTGTTTAAAAAAAAATATTCAAGATGAACTAAGGATGCATAGAGTTTGCAACATGGAAGAGGTATATCAATTAGCCTTAAAGGATGAGGAAAATCTAAACTGACAATTTTCTCAAAGGAATAGAGGAGCGAGGAGGGGTACATAGTCTACCTCACAAGGTGGTTTTAACTATGATATAGGCGAATCATCCCAAGGATATGAGAAAGAAGAAGATACTTGACAACGTAATCTGAATCAACCACGAGGAATACAATTTCATAGGGGTATAGGTTATGATGGTGGTAGAGGAGGACCGTATTTGTGTTTCAAGTGTGGTGTATAGGGTCATATAAAATTTAAATTCCCAAGTTATAACATACATGATTCAAAGAAAGAAAAACAACCTAGTTTGAACTTGGTCCAAGATGAGAATGGAGAAGAAGGATTTGAATCTGAAGTCCCACCTGATATGGGGGAGAGTATCATGATACGAAGGTCAATGGTGATTCCTAAAAAATATCAAATACAGGGTAGCGACAATGACGATTCTTGGCTTTGAACGAATATTTTTCGAACCAGATGCACTTCTGGGGGAAAGGTATGTCAAGTAATTATTGATAGTGGAAGTTGTGAGAATATGGTTTCCAAAGAGATGGTAGATAAGTTGAAATTACGCTGTGAAACAAATCCCCATCCTTACTGAATTGCATGGTTCAAAAAGAGGAATGAAATCACCATTCATAAAATATGTTTGATAAAGTTTTCCATTGGTAATACTTATAAATATGAAGTATCGTGTGATGTCATTTCAATGGATGCATGCCATCTGTTATTTGGGAGGCCTTAGCAATATGACAAAAACATCATGTATGATGGACGAAAGAATACCTACAGCTTTTGGAAGGATGTATCGAAAGTCATTTTATTGCCCCTTAAGGATGAGGGGAAAACTGAGAATATGTAGTCGAAAAGATATTTTTTAAGGAAACAAAGGAAACAAGATTTTTCTATGCATTAATTGTGAAAAAAGGAGTCGTGGAAGACATACCAATTCCTACTAAAGTGGATAAGTTACTAGAATAATATGTTGATGTTATCCCTAATGAAATACCTGATGGTATTCCACCAAAGAGGGATATTCAACATGACATTGATATGATCCTAGGATCATATTTACCTAATCAGGAAGCCTATAGGATGAGTCTTATATAACATGAAGATCTCAACCGACAAGTGACAGAACTCATAAAGAAAGGTTTGGTAAGAGAAAGGGTGAGTCCATGTGTTGTACCAACATTGTTGACTCCAACAAAGGATAATACATGGAGGATGTGTACAGATAGCATAGCAATCAATAAAATTACCATCAAATATAGGTTTCCAATACCGCAGTTGGATGACATGATGGATGTGTTATCAAGAGATAAATATTTTATTAAGATTGATTTGCGAAGTGGATGACACTAGATCCGAATTCACGAAGGGGATGAATGGAAAAATTCCTTCAAGACCAGGGATGGACTATATTAATGGATGGTAATGCCATTCAGCCTATCCAATGCTCCTATCACTTTCATGCGGTTGATGAATATTGTTCTTCGACATTGTATTGGTAAGTTTGTTGTTGTGTATTTTTATGACATCCTAGTATTTAGTAAAAAAAAGGAATATCACTAGCAACATTTTAAAATTATATTGGATGCATTGAGAAAACATCAACTTTATCCAAACCTGAAGAAATGTAGTTTCCTGCAAGAAAGTTTAGTATTCCTGTGTTTTTTCATCTCAACAGAGGGAGCCAAGATGGATTCAAAAAATTTTAGAGAAATTTTGGATTGGACTTGTCCCATGAGCATCACAGAGGTAAGAAGTTTTCATGGGTTGGCCACCTTTTACAGAAAATGTATTTGAAATTTTATAAATATTGTAGCACCCATAACAGATTGCACTAGAGGCAAGACATTGATGTGGACTAAGGAAGTTGAGAAAAGTTTTAATTTTCTAAAGAAGAAGGTAACTAAGGCACCCATATGTTAGAAAAAAAGGATCGCAGAGAAATAAAATAAAACAAATGTGGAAATAAAACACAAACGATACATAATATAATAGAGACAGAAATATACATGGGTCACCTAGTGTGGGATACATCCGCTAGACAAATTTCCAGGTCCTTCCTTTATTTGTATCCAACAAATGAAGGGATGCAACCTACAACAAACCCATTGTAACTTCCTCTTCTTTTTCTCACAATCTCCTCACTCATAATAAAATATTCACAATGATACATAGCCGCAATACATTTCCCTCATAAAAGAGGGTTTCCTTCTAGGGAACAAAAACCTAACATAACTTCTACTATCATATCTGTGACCTTATAATGAATGGTCTAGATTTACTATGAAATTACAATATACATTTACAACGAAATGTTTCCTTTGGGGGCTTTGCCCCCAAACTCGCGCAGGCGGAAAATCCCCCTCTGCACTCCCCCACATGGAGGAGTGTACATTCTTCTAGGATGTAAAGTATTCATGGGGTATAAACACAGCTGAAAAGAAAGGCCTATGAATCGGGAAGATAATCAGGCTCCACAGCCAACACCATATTAGCCTTATCAATTTTTGATAAAGTTTTTGAGGTAGACTGTGATGCTTCACATGTAGGAATTGGAATTGTAGTTAACCAAGCATGTAGACCAATTGCATTATTTAGTGAAAAATTGAATGAGGTAAGAAAGAGTTATTGTTGGGTTGTGTAAAAGGTATGAATATCTCCCTTATTTCTATAGATCATGATGTAATCTTGATTGACTTTTCAATTAACTAGGAATAAATAAGATAGGAAATAGTTAATATGTATCCTATCGTCATTATTGAAATTATATTGAATAAGATTCTAAAATACGATTGGAATTGTTTAATTTTGTTACAGGATTTGTTAAATATTTTCAAACACAAGATAATAAAGGAGATCTTGAAGATGCGCAAGCTATTGGAGGTTGAGGACTTTTTGGCGCAAAGCAGTGGAAGAGGATTGAGTTTTCTATATTGTAATTTTATAATAGAAAAGCAATCCTGAGGATATTTCGATCCTCTGGATGGATTAATTTTCCCATATTATTTTAATATATATAGAAGGTAATAGATCCAAAGAAAAGAGGGAAAAAAGAGAATTATATCTAAAGTATTCAGATTTTAGAATTACTCTGCAAAATAACAGTTTTTGTAAAATGTTATACCAGTTATGGAATCAATAAAGGCTTTGAGAATTTTTACCATTCTGATATACTGAGTTTCCAGTAGCTGTGCTTTTTAGGACCAAGGGCCCAGTCAGAAGGAGTTACTATTCGATCTGTAATTGTATCAAATTTATCTTTTTTTTCTGATTTAAGCTTCGTTTTCAATAATTAAAATGAATGCTTAAGTGTGCTAGTATGATATTTTCATATCAAGGGTAGATATTTCTTTCAAGTATTAATGATTGCTTCTCAAATCTCTATTATTGTGGTTTACTACCTGACAGTTCCTCATATTTTCAGATGTGCTATTTTATTCATTTAGATTCGCTAGTGTTGTTCCTTTCAAATTAGTTTACGATTGTTGTTCCTTTCCATTAAAGTTATAGTTGTTGTTCTTTTCAGTAAAGCTAGATTTAATGCATCTTTCGATTAAATTACAATTGATGTTTCTTTCCATAGATAGAATAAATTTCTTCTAAATGCTATTTCCTTTCCAGTAATGTTTGACAGTTAATTTCACAAGTCTTTGCTTAGATTCAATTTCTTCTTTTTAGTTAGAAAGATTAAGTTAAATTCTTTTTATTAGATGTTGGTAATCAGATTTCAATTTCGTTAATGCTTAGAATCTTTAAGTGAAAATTTGAGGAATTTGATTGTTGATAAACTCAGATCTTCTCTGACTACACGATTTTAGCCTCTATAATCTATCTTCATAGATTTGGTTGATATTCTTGAGATAAAATACGCATCCTCAGGTTGATAAATTAATGTTAAACTAAGGTCGTTTTTAAGACATCTTTAGACAACAACATTTTGGCGTTGTTTCCGGGGAGAATGTCAAAGGTAGCATAGATTGTGCCTATGGAGGACGAGGTATTGAAGACGGAAGGTAAGAACCTGCGTAAACAATAAGTAAGATGCTTATGCCAGCGCCTACCTCCTGCTGATGCATTAAGAGGTTGCATAGGTGTTTTTATTTCTTGATTTTTTTTGCATGAAGTGTGTATGAATAAGAAGAAAGATCTTGAAAAACCAAAACCCCCACCAAAAATTACCAAATCCCAGAGCCCGATGCTCCCTAGGAGAATCAATTTCATAGAAGACATTATCCGAAAAGCCGAATCTCAAGCTTCGGTTGGACCTAAGAAAGGATCTACCTGAATCGCTCAGGAAGCAGTCTCACCAGCTACAACCCATGCTGAGATTCATAGTAAAACTTAAGGGACTAAGAAAAATTTTCAGAGCACAAATATTCCACTTCTCACCCCTTTAGAAGAGGGAAATTCTCGTAATATGGAGGAAGGAGAAGGAGAAACCAATGGGGTTTCCAAAGAAGATATATCACTACCCCCTGATCCTGAATCTCCTGAGAAAGAAGAATGAAAACCTAAAATCCCAGATAGAGGGAGTGAAATCAAATCCCCTAGAGGGTTAGATAATCAAACACCTCGAATAAAATACCAGGATCAAGAAATCCTTGAATATTTATGGCACATTTTTTATCAAATGGAACAACCAAATCAACAACGTCCCCATAATTCCACATTGGAATATATGATAGTTGATGATATTGCCAATGCTCCCATGAAATCAATTCCTCTACAAAATCTACCAACCTTTCATGGATTGATCTCAGAAGACCCGAACACATTCTTATTTGAATTTGATGTCCTATGTAGAGGGTATGATTACACCTTTGAACCCCAAAAATTAAAATTGTTCCCCTCCACTATGAAGGGAGCAACTCTACGTTGGTTTATGGGATTAGGGGGAAAAACTATAAACTCATGGGATGAGATGTAACAAGCCTTGTTGAAAAACTATCATCATTATTGTAGAAGAAGGGACTTAAAAGATGAAATCTTTCAAATGATTGCAAAAGAAAATGAATCATTAGAAGAATATGTCGAGATATTTCAGTATAATTTACAAAGATCACCCTATGGTGCATTACCAGGTGAAGTACTTAAGGTAACTCTGACGAAGGGTATGAAAAATGAATGGGTAGAAACATTGAATCTAATGGGAAAGGGTGATATTTATCAAGAAACTTATGATAACATCATTCAATTGTGTATCAGGTGCTCACGAGGAAGCACACGGACTAGGTCAAGAATGCAGACTTCCCTCACTAGAAGTAACAATACCACAAGCGGGTGTTTCATGTGAGATGAAGTTGGTAATCTCTTAGAAAATTTTAAAATAGATATTTTGAGCACTCTAACTACATAATTGGATGTATTCCAAGCCAAACAAGAAACAGGAGCAGAACAGACTTTGGCCATATTTTTCCAAAGATGCAGAAGAAAACATGGTCCAAGGGATTTCCCTTTGGATGTGGCTTGGGTTTGTGCTATCTGTGCTAAGGATCATGACACGGAGCAATTCCCATCGCTCCCTGGATTGAAAGTTGTCTTTAGAGAAGAGGAAGAAGAAACAAATTCATTATATCTGATTTCTTAGCATCGTCAATGGCAGAATCGACCTCCAAATACACTACAATACCCTTCCTCCTCCTCCTTCGGATAGTATAATCAACAGGAAAATTCTGGTAACGCATGGCAAGGCCAATCATTTACTAATCAAAACTAGAAGCCCTAGCAATACCCACCTGCAAACCCCACTTGGCCAAACTAGCCCACTGCAAATCCCAGTTGGAAGAACCAATCAATTGCAAGTTCCACTTGGCCTAACACACAATATCTCACCCCACCCTGGAAAAACTCAAATAAAAACCCCTACCCTTTGCAGTGGCCCAATACGACTGCCCAAAACCCAAATTGGAACTAGAATTGGCAGCGCCCCATGGGGATAAACAATCAACCCATGAGGATGGCCCCTAAGACCCAACCGATGTTTCAATCTCCACTCCAGCTGCCCCA
Organism: Picea engelmannii; assembly: GCA_009831015.1. NCBI lineage: Eukaryota > Viridiplantae > Streptophyta > Pinopsida > Pinales > Pinaceae > Picea > Picea engelmannii. Next base: position 1,796,639 of record ML777912.1, read on the forward strand.
AAACCCTCAACCACAATTAAGCCCTCAATTACCAACCCAACCCCACCCAAACCCCAATAATAGACTCACTTAGCTAGTCTAGATTATGGAAAATGGAGAGGGGGGAATAAACTCAGTAGGATGAAATGAACTCAGGTTGAGGCCAGGGTGTATAGTCTCTCTTAACAAACAAAATGCCATTCAGAATCAGGAGGAGGAAAAAGATAAACAACTAGCAATAACACCCTCGACTATGCATATAACCAAAGAAACAGAGCCAGGAGGAAACACAATCGAACCATAGGATCCTAATAAGGATACAAATCCTCCCCCGTTCCCTGAAATATTGATGATAGCAAAACCTGTTGTGTATCCTAACTTTGACATTGTAGGGGAACTTAAGAATTTACATATTAAAATCCCACTCCTTCAGGCTCTACAAGACATTTCGATCTATGCCAAGACAATCATGGAACTATGTGGAAGGAAGCCTATCAGGAAAATCAAGAATTCATCATCAACAATCCACGTAGTATGAGCCTTGTCTGATCTAATTCTAGGTAGACAAGAACTAGTAAAATATGCAAATCCAGGGAACCCCATAGTAACAGTTCAGATCCAGGGTTGTTCCTTCCCAAATACATTATTTGATTTGGGGGCGGCCATCAACATCCTGACTATGGAAACCTGTAACATATTGGGTTTTGACTCTTTCGAACCCACCCCGATTATGTTGCAATTGGTTGATCGATCAGTGGTCAGACCATTCGGTGCGTTGCATGATATAGAAATATCTATAGAGTCTTGGGAATATCCACTAGATTTCCTCATCATCAACCCAAGAAGCAGACTTGAAGGGAATCCATTAATACTAAGTAGACCTTGGCTCACAACAACAGATGTGTATATAGGATGTCACACAGAGAATATGACAATTACTAGAGGAGGTGTCACAAAAAATTTAATCTTATATCCGCTAGCCAAGCTAATCTCGACTTTCAGATATCCACAATTATCACTGCCACGATATCCAGAAAAGGATTTACGAGTGCCTCTCATGCTAGAACTAACTCTCAGACTTAAGGACCAGCTTGAGGATGACATAATCAGCTTGAGAAATCCCACATGCCAGATGCTCCAGGATGTCCTAGATTGTGAAGCAAAGGAAGACTCACTGGAGGATTTAATGGAACAACAAATCCCGACCACCACTTTTCATAACAAAAAATCCATCGAGATCGCACCAGGAAAGTATCTAAACATCAATGGCAATTTAGAAGAGAAACAGCAACAAAAGATAATCTAAGTCCTTTCTAAATACCAGCAAGCTTTCACCTAGGAGTATTATGATATGAAAGGTATTGATCGACAACTCTACAAACACCACATTTACATTGAAAAATATGCCTGACCTATCTAACAGCCACAGATAAGACTTAACCCCCATCTTAGGGACATCGTCAAAGAAGAACTATAAAAGTTGTTGGATGAAGATTTTATATATCATATCTCAGATAGCTAGTGGGTTTCTCCATTAGTGATCATCCCCAAGAAAAATGGGAAATGGTGAATCTGTGTCGACTACAGGGAACTAAACAAAGCCACTCAACATGACCACTTCCCCTTACCTTTCATTGATCAGGTCTTGGATACTTTGGCAGGGAAGAAATTCTTTTCTTTCCTAGACAGATTTAGTGGCTATAATCAGATCCAGATTGCCCCAGAAGATCAAGACAAAGCTACATTCACATGCCCCTGGGGTACCTTTGCATACAGAGTATTACCCTTTCGACTTTGTAATGCTCCAACTACCTTCCAAAGGGCCATCCTGAGCATATTCAATGATATGATCAGTGAAGGGATTGAATTTTATATGGATGATTTCACTCCTTATGGCGACGACTTCGATCAAGAACTAAATAACCTGGAAAAAGTACTAGAATGATGCATTGCTACCAGGTTATGTTTAAGTCATGAAAAATGCCACATGATGATGATGAAAGGTGTAGTATTAGGACATTATATTTCTGCAGATGGAATTAGATTATACCCAACAAAAATAGAGGTAATTTTTAATCTACCTACACCACACACACAAACTGAGGTACATAGTTTCCTTGGTGCTTCAGGATACTATCGTAGATTTATGGAGAATGTTTCAAGAACCATTGGACCTTTACACTCTTTGACAGGTAATGTAGAGTTTTAGTGGTCTGACAAGAGTGATTTGGCATTTGTAGGACTAAAAAAACTGATCTCAACAACACCAGTACTAAGGGGACTGAATTGGGAAATACCATTTCATATCTCCACTGATGCATTAGATACTTCCATAGGCGTTGTCCTCGGACAAGAAGAAGATAAGAAACCCTACACCATTTATTTTATTAGCAATAATCTCACTTTATCCGCACTTAATTATACAATAACATAAAAGGAATTCTTAGCTGTTATACATGCTATCAATAAATTTCGTCATTATATAACAGGCTATCCAGTTATTTTGTATACTGATCATTCTACTATTAGATATCTAGGTAATAAATTGATTACTAATGAATGGGTCACTCGGTGGTTACCATTATTGCAGAAATTTGTCATCATCATCAAAGATAGACTTGGGAGAGAAAATATTGTTGCAGACTTCCTATCTCGCATACCCAAAACAGATGACTCCTTAACAATTGAACACTAATTTCTAGGCGAGCATCTGTTTGTTGTCACCACAAAACCACATTGGTACGCTGATGTGGCAAATTATCTAGCAGCGGGGAAATTACTAACACATCTATCATCATAGGAGAGAAAAATGATTGTCCAACGTAGAGCATGATTTACTTGGATCGGTGGATATATTTTCCACACATGTGCTAATCTCCAGATCCGCAGATGCATACGCGATGATGAACTCTATGATATACTAAAAGCAGGACATGATGAGCCCTATGGTGGGAATTTTGAAGATTGCAGGACTGGACATAAAATTCTATAGATGGGCTATTATTGGCTCTCAATATTCAGAGATACAAATAAATATGTTCAGACCTGTGATAGTTGTCAATGAATGGGAAAACCAGGCCAGGCTGATGAAATTCCCTTGCAAGGACAAGTAGTTGCAGAACCATTTGAAAGATGGGCACTAGACTTCATTGGCCCTTTCAATCCAAAGTCAAATAATAAAGCCTATATCCTTATTGCGACAAAATACATGACCAAATGGGTAGAGGAAGAAGCCTTACCTAATGCAACAGAAGAAATAGTCATTCAATTCCTTTTCAAATTATTTGTACGCTATGGAATACCCAGAGAGGTAATCACTGATGGGGGGTCACAATTTACGACCCATAGAATTACCACCATCTTGGAAAATTATCATATTAAGCACACATTTACTTCTCCATGCCACCCACAAGCAAACGAGCAAACAAAAAGCACCAATAAGGTCCTGAAAGCAGTCCTAACAAATATTGTATGCACAAATTGACAGAATTGGGCTATTGAGCTCCCACATGCCTTATGGGCTTATCGTATGACATGGAGTAACACTACTGGCTGCTCTCCTTATCACTTAGTTTATGGTAAAGAACCCATCTTCCCAATCGATTTTGATATCAAGACCCTACGAATGGCCTAGGAAATAAGGCTGGATATAACATAAGAACATAAACAACGCCTTCAACAACTCAATGAGTTGCATGAAGCACACCTATCTATTGTGGAACGTACATCCATTATTCATCAATAGAGAGCTACCTGGAATGATAAACATATCAAGAATAAATCATTCAATAAGGGTGATTGGGCGCTTCTCTATGATTCCAGATTTCAGGATTTTCTGGGAAAATTACAGACATGGTTGGGACCATATGAAATTAATAAAGTCCATGAAAATGGTATGGTCACTTTAAGCACCATCAATTGGTCTGGATATCCATTTTTGGTCAATGGACACTAGCTACGACTTTATCATCAACCGCCCTCAAAAGAATCCTTCTAATAGGAAGTAAGTAAGGACCCTACCATTCAGGTTTTAGCTGGCTAGGAAGGTAACCCATCCACTCCAACTCCATAAATGATACATTCTGTTGATACTGTACATACTGTATATAGCTTTCTTGTAGAATTTTTTGTGTTATTAGTTTCCTTTTTTTGAAAGCCACTTAAGAAAATCATAATGAACACATTCAACACTCGTTTATGTTCCTCACTCTTGCTTTATCTTGTCATAGAGACCTTGTCTTTCATGGAAATTCCACCATTTTTTTGCACCAGTTAACGGGCAAATATTTAACACTTGTTGTTCCTTTTGCGTGCCTAATGTTCCTTTTGAACACTTGTTGTTCCTTTTTCACACCCGCTATTCCTTTTGAACACTTGTTGTTCCTTTTGCGCTCCTGTTGTTCCTTTTGAATAGTTGTTGTTCCTTTTGCATGCCTGTTGTTCCTTTTGAACACTTGTTGTTCCTTTTGCGTGCTTGCTATTCCTTTTGAACACTTGTTGTTAATTTTGCACGCATGTTGTTCCTTTTGAACACTTGTTGTTCCTTTTGCATGCCTTCTATCCCTTTTGAACACTTGCTGTTCATTTTTGCACGCATGTTTTTCATTTTGTTGTTCCTTCCCTACGTTGTTGATAAAACGCCAAGTCATTCCTTTAGGTTACGACTTTCACTAAATAATTTTCACCAACATTATTTCTAATTATCATCACAACGGTCTGTCATTATTTTGTGGACTATCTCCCATACCTGATCAAAAACAAATTTGGGATTTCTTTCTTCGAAATATCTTAAACCTTGTTCATAACTTGTAACCACCATAATTCGTTTCTTTTTCGCTTATACATACAAGTACACTTGAATGATATTTTGACTTTATATTATAATAAGGAGTTTTAGGCACACTTTTACTTGGTATCCTTACACTTCTTTACACCATCCTTTACTCTTAAGGAGTAGACGAGTCTCCCTTAATAGATAATATATATATATATATATATATATATATAATAATAATAATAATAAATAAATAAATATACTAATAAAACTTTTCCCACAAAGAATAATGGGTCTCATCACGAGCCAACCTACCATGATCATAGGATAATAATATAAGTGACATTCTCATTATGTCTACCACACCAGGGAAATGGCCTTTAACATTTTATCGTCAAAGGAGAAGGGGTCTCATCATGAGCTGGCTTGTTCACTTAAGTTACATCCTAGTGAGTGGCATTATCACCATCTGGCTACCAAACTGGGATAGTGATATTTTTGGAAAAGATGATTCAAATATTTATTGAGGATACAAGGTCATCTAACGGTTAAAAGGAAACCCTGTCAAGGCTATGGACGCCTGCTGGCAGTAGTGGCTCTGCCTGTGGTATGGAAGTTTACCTTAAATGCCAAGTTTCTTAGTGTTTCTAGATTTCCTTCACTCAATAACAAGGCTATCATTTCAGTTGTATTCAATAAAATGGGAAAAGTAACAACATTATGATATGTGGGATATTATTTTAAATGAATAGATTTAATTTATTCGTCTTATGTATCCTTAAAGAATTTTTTGAGTATAGGTATATTAAATTCGTTTTTTTTCCATGAAAGAGGACTAACATTTAATGATTACCATTAAAATATGTTGTTTGAAAATTAATGATTGATCCCCATTGGCAGAAACAATGCAATCATTATCTCTCACCGGAAATACCTACACTCATCACATTCCCCTATGCTAACGGTCGAGGTTGACCTATACATTAATGTGGGGAGTGGACTCTCGACACACTTCTCGATAAAATAATACTAATTGTAATAAATGAAACCTTCAAAACACTTGTTGTTCTCTGATATTTTCTATTTTTGGTAATATTTTATCCACGCTGGTCTAACCAAATCTGCAACCAAGAATGCTAGTCATTTCCATTTTCTCACAAAAATGGGTGGCAGAAGTGTGCACAGGAAGCCAAAATTGTTATAGATTGCAGAACGGGAAAGAGAAATCTTACAGCATCTGGGGTGGATGGAATATCTTAACTGGTTGCAAATATATAATATGAACGTGACCCTTGAATTCTTTCAAAATTTGTAGGAAGAAAACTCCATAGTCCGAGGCATACGAATTCTAGTTACTTCAGAAATCATAGTTGAAGCCACAGGACTCCATAACACACGCATTTAGTGGACAAGAAGGTATACAATGCTTAAGGAAGCTGTAGAAACCTTTATAGACCCTGGAGAAGAATTGGACAAGAAGGGGAAGGGACTTAATCTTAGCGCCCTTAGTGAACCATGGAAAGAACTGGTTGGAGTAATTTAGAGATATATTACGTATGATGGACGGTATGATGTAATTCAACCACGTCACCTCAAATTGTTGGCGAAACTCAAACAAGGGTTAGTGATCAATCTACCTTTTCTTCTAAATGTCATGTTACATGATTTTTCCTTAAGAACACAGAAGTCCAAGGATCATGTTACTGTTATCAGTCACCATGGATTAGTTAAATTGATAGTAAACAAGGCATTAAGTCAAACTCAAGTGACCTGGCATATTCTCATTGAGACCAATAGAGCTATACAGCCTAAAATATTTCATGAGGATCCACCACAGAGAATCAAAGAGACACAGAGAGAGGAGGTCAATGCCCAATTAGACATTACACCTCCCCAACCCAAAATTGAGATAGATTCTGCCCAAATTATAGAATCTCAGACTTCACAAACACAAACATTAACGAAAAAGAGGAAGAGAGCAATTGTTGCTCCTAAATCCACCTTTGACAAAAGAAGGAGAAGTAGATGAATAGGAAACCCTGAACAAATTCAGGAAATGAAAGAGGAAATGTAGGATGTTACAGAGATATCCTTATGGGAAAATGTTCAACAAATTGAGCAATCGGAACAAAAGAATGATCGGGAAGACACCCAACCTGAATTAGAGCACCTAACAAAACAAATTTTGAAAAATTATGAAGTAGAAATTGCTCAGGTTTTAGGGAGTTTGGGAACTTCCATTAACAGGGACAAAATTAGATCAGAAGCATACCACGGGGAGGCTTCTTCTTCAAAACATGCCAACAATTTCCCTGATTTTAAAATGTCATTTTCAAAAGATGTAGCATAGGAAGAACGTCATCTTAAGGAATGAAGCCCCCTTGAACAGACATAATATTTGGAGAAAATAGAAGAACAACTATCTACTGACCAGAATGAGGAAGACCTTGAGCCCCCTCACAAACAGAAATCAGACAAGAACCATAAGAGAATTAGAAATCTAAAAAAGGAAAATAAAATGTTGAAGAAGAAATCTAGGAAGGTTGAAGTATTAAAGCAGAAGGTGGGCGAACTCAGGGAAATTATTAAAGAATTGAGGAAGCAGCTAGAACAAGCAAATAAGGCCCATAGAAGAAAGAAAAACAAAAGGGTCAGATTGCAAGGAAGAAACCCTCTTCCTAAAGAAGAAGTCACTACAAACTCTGTAGGGATACAGACAAACCCTGAAGAAATAGTAGTAGAAGAGGCAGTAGCTCAAAATGATGAAGTAATTCCCTTAGAAACATAGGAAATGATGACATCTACAGAAACAATTGATGTTGAGGTGCACACAGATACCCGAGTCTTAGAGAAAACAACTCAACTCCTTAAGAAGAATCTTACCATCAGGAGATTGGAGGAAGAGTTGATACAATCTCAACAAACTCTGATTCAAAATAGAAATGAATTATTGACTATGGCAGAGCATCAGGCACTCCAGTCCCAGAAACATAGTACTATTGTGGATAGACTGGAAATAGATCTTACACAGGCCCAACAAGCATTAACTCAATCCATGGAGGAGATGGGCACTATGGAAGAATACCAAGCATCCGAATCTCAAGCGCAGGGTACCACCATTGATAAGCTAAAGGCAAAGCTTACACAAACCAATCAAGCATTGGCTCAATACCAAGATGAGATGGTCACTATGGATGAACATCAAAATATTGTTAAACAACTGAGGGACATGACAACAATATTGAGTGACACCTATGCTGAGCTCACTAGAGCCCAAGGGAAGGTAAATAGGGTACAAACCCAACTGGAAAAATCTTTGGAGAAAATCAAAGAAATCTATGATCTCTACTCTGATGCCATCAATTGCAAAGGCCCTACCACCAATTACACGTTATTTCTGTTGGAACTCTATCTGCTATTGAGAGTGAAGGCCATCAGAGAAGGTAAACCCATTACATTTTCCACTATACTTGAGTTTATTTCATGTTTCAGAGAGCAGGACGAAAAGGTACAATACCTTCTGAGTGAGTTATACTTTCATAATTTCATTCTAAAAGAAGAAAGGAAAGATAACCCTGGCCCATTCATAGGTGACATATAGTTTCAGGCATTTCTGTCATTTACTCAGAACCAAGTTAGATGGGGTAAATCTCACAAAACCTTCCTAAAGAGGGAAACTGGGCTAGATCTCTGGGTCAAAGGAGAGCCTCCAAAGTCCTTTCCATCCATTATATGACATAAAACCTTTATGAAAAGAGGGGGTCCATAGAATCCTTATCCCCTATCCATCTACAGGTTATACATCCAGGTATCACGGGTTTTAGAGAACTTAAGGAAAAAGCTCTTGTTGCTTCTAAAATGAGATGGGATGCATCCTCCAGTGAAGTAAAGAGTAGGGATCCCTTTGGGTATAGGAATTTCTTTGCGGCTACCTTCATAATAGAAAGGTATTATAGAATTCTCCAAGAGGAAGGACCTACTTGGATTGGGTGCATATATAATCCCCCTATCATTTGGCTCCCTTCAGAAAGTTACCAAAAAATTTATCAAATTAACAAGAAAAGAGAGGATGCTGCTTTTGGAGAGCTCAAAAGAAGCAATGGATTCAGGAGGCCTAGTGAATCAACCTTTCCACCTTACAATATTACTTCTCTACATCTAAAATCTTTGCTTGCATGAGGAAATGAAAGAAGGTAAGATTGGGGGTATGTTGGGTTGTGGAAAAGGTACAAATATCTCCCTTATTTCTACAGTTCATGATGTAATCTTGATTGAATTTTCAATTAATTAGGAATAAATAAGATAGGAAATAGTTAATATGTCTCCTATCGTCATTATTGAAATTATATTGAATAAGATTGTAAAATACTATTGGAATTGTTTAATTTTGTTACAGGATTTGTTATATATTATCAAACCTGAGACAGTAAAGGAGATCTTGAAGATGCACAAGCTATTGGAGGTTGAGGACTTTTTGGCGCAAAGTAGTTGAAGAGGATTGAGTTTTCTATATTGTAATTTTATAATAGAAAAGCAATCCTGAGGATATTTCAATCCTCAGGATGGCTTAATTTTCTCAGATTATTGTAATATATATAGAAGGTAATAGATCCGAAGAAGAGAGGGAAAAAAGAGAATTATATCTAAAGTATTCAGATTTTAGAATTACTCTGCAAAAAAACAATTTTTGTAAAATGTTATACCAGTTATGGAATCAATAAAGGCTTTGAGCATTTTTACCATTCTGATATACTGAGTTTCCAGTAGCAGTGCTTCTGAGGACCAAGGACCCAGTCTGAAGGAGTTACTGTTTGATCTGTAATTGTGTCAGTTTTATCTTTGTTTTTTTATTTAAGTTTATTTTGCAATAGTTAAAATGAATGCTTAAGTGTGCTATTATGTTATTTTCATATCAAGGGTAGATATTTCTTTCAAGAATTAATGATTGCTGCTCAAATATCTATTGTTGTGGTTTACTACCTGACAGTTCCTCATATTTTTAGATATGTTATTTTATTCATTTAGATTCGCTAGTGTTGTTACTTTCAAATTAGTTTGCAATTGTTGTTCCTTTCAGTTAGTTTACAATTGTCATTCCTTTCAATTATCTTACAATTGTTGTTCCTTTTCGTTAAAGTTATAGTTCTTGTTCTTTTTAGTAAAGCTAGATTTACTGCATCTTTCGATTAAATTACAATTATTGTTTCTTTCCATAGATAGAGTAAATTGCTTCTAAATGTTATTTCCTTTCCAGTAATGTTTGATAGTTAATTTCAAAAGTATTTGCTTAGATTCAATTCTTGCTTTTTAGTTAGAAAGATTAAGTTTAATTATTTTTATTACATGTTGGTAATCATATTTCAATTTCATTAATGCTTAGAATCTTTAAGTAAACATTTGAGGAACTTGATTGTTGATAAACTCATATCATCTCTCACTACATGATTTTAGCCTCTATAAGCTATTTGCATAGATTTTGCTGATATTATTGAGACAAAAGATGCATCCTCGGGTTGATAAATTAATGTTAAACTAAGGTTGTTTTTAAGACATCTTTAGACACCAACAACTACTCCACACATGATGTAAAATTTTATGTAATTGTGAAAGCATTGCGAAATTGGAGGCATTATCTTGTGCCAAAGGAGTTTGTGCTATTTATCGATCATATCGCATTAAAAGATGTGAACACTCAAAATAAATTGAACAATAGACATGCAAAATAGTTCTCTTTCTTACAAGGCTACACCTTTGTTTTGAAACACAAATAAGGATGATAGAATCAAGTTGCATATGCTTTGATTTAACCCATTGTTCTTTTGACAACCATGGAAAATAAACTAATTTGGTTTTCTACATTAAAGGATCTCTATGCATTTGATAATGATTTTTGGGATATTTTGGATGTTGGTAGCGGGCCGAAGTGGGAAAGAAAGCGTGCAAAAAGAAGAATGACGACTGGAAGAGAAATTGTGGGAAAGAAAGAAAGAAAAAGGAAAGTGACAATGGTAAGAAGCATAGCATGCACACATGCAAGGAGGGGGCGATAGCAGGAAGGAAGCAAAGAACACATGCAAAGAAGGAAGACCAAAAAACTGTAGGGTTAGGATTTTTGTAAGGTTTTGTGTAAATGGTTGAAGAGCCTGATAAATATAAATATAGATATGCAGGTGTCATAGAGAGGTTCGGTTCATACCTATGTAGAGTTAGGGTTGTTTTCATGTAATGTTTTTTATTAGAAGAACTACTTTTGTAAAGAAATTGAGCTAGAGAGGAGGAGAGAAGGTAGATCTTGAGGTTTAGATCCTAGGTTGAGGAGCCTGGTGTGATCTAGTTCGCCTCATAGAGATCTTACCCATCTGAGGAGACTTGTAAGTGCATGGAACGAGAGTTGCAAAACTACCATAATAAGAGAGCCAAGAGACAAATCTTTGTGGATGTAGCCTAAGAGGGGGTGAACTAGGGTAAAACCTGTGTAATGTGATGAATGCATGCATATATTTATCATACTTTTATTATTTAAACATTGTGTGTAATGAATGAATGAGTTATTATATTGCTTGGTTAATTGTTGTTGGGATGTAACAAAAAGATACCATAGAGGTTAAAATAGAAAAGAGAATAACAGTAGTTCGTAACACAAGTTATAATAAATGGCTCAGAATACAAATCCCATATCTCATACTCAATCCTAGGTTGTAAACACCTGAGTCCTACAACCACCCATTTAAAGCTATCTTGGGTGAGACTACGTAGTGCACTATGTGTGTTGTGTTGCCTTATGGTTTACCAGAGGGGCCGAGAGTTTTAGGCTTTGTTGGTAGCCTTGAAGATATGAACCCTGGGTCAACAATGAAGGTAGTAGTTAAGAGTAATTCAGGCTAAGCCAACAAATGGTTATGTTGTCGTGTTAAGAGGAAGAAGAGAGGACTGAGCAGATGAGATAGAATGCATGAGAAAAGAATGAGTGAAAACAAAAGACTGTTGAGCCACTAGAAGGGAATGTTGAGAGTGTGGAATCCAACGAAAGCCAAAATTGAAGGTTGGCTGAGAACTAAAGAGCTAGAGTTTTCCCAGAAAGACAAGAGAAACCCTAGCATCACACCTCACAAATATCTAGATAAATACATGTTTACAGATTTACACGAAGTCTTTTTCTATGATTTTCCCCACCTACTGCAAGAGTGGATACTAAGATTAAAAGATATCCATGGGACGAACCAGATCCGACAACTAGATTGGACCCCAGTATAGGTTGAGTAGTTACAACAGGTGAACAAAAAATTCACCTGCACAGTCGACTTTTGTCTTAACAGTATTGTGGTTGGTTTCATCATAGAATTTTCATTCAACACAACAAAGTCATACAATGCAGTAGAGTAGGAATTTCTATCCAGACCTCGTGAAAGGTAATTCGATCACTGTATACTTCTATTAAAATACTGCGATACAAAAAAGGGGTAATGGAAATGGAATCAGAAAAATAGACTTCCCTACGTGCACGGGGGAAGGGGGGAAGCACTGACAAAGAGAGGATGGATGGATGAAGGTGAGGATAAAGGAAAGAAGGAGGAGAAATTTTTGGACCTGATCTTGATGGATGGCAACCAACTTAAGTGGATCTTGGCATCATCAGGAACAATGCATAGTGGAGTACCCTACCAATATAAGGTGAATACCAAGAAGGGAGTCATAGCCGTGAGGGAGGTCTTGGAAGGCGATGAGGAAGAGGTAGAGGATCTCCGAGCTGTGGAGAAAATTAAGGAAATCCTACGCGCAACCTATGAGAGGAAAACAAGAGGCCCAAGAACCGAAGGAGAAGAAATCCATCCTTTCCATATTAATGTCAGTGTGGAACCCATAAACCCATGTGCGACTGATACACCAAAGATAACACCACCATTTAGATAACCAAAGTTTGGAGGAAGTCCGAAAACAAGAAGTAAATCTACCGTAGGAGAAACAACTGGAGGAGCCAGTTCAGGAAGTACTAGTCAAGTATCTACACCACGCAACAGAGGTAGCATTTCAATATTTAGAATGGCAGAACATGATCCCATTATCAGATTACCAGAATTTCAAGGAGAAGAAATAAATGACCCTGAGAAGCATTTTTTCATTTGTGCAAATATCTGGGAGGCAAAACAGATCATTCATGAAGATACCAAACTTGCACAATTAGTGATCACGCTAAGAGACTGTACACTAGACTGGTACATGATTCTATACATGAACAATGCCGTTGTGATGACGAGGAAACTGGAAGACATTAAGAATCTACTGATTAATGAGTTCCATAAGATGATCTCAGAGGATCAATATATGAACAAGATGATTGAGATAATAAAGAAACCAAGAGAGTTTGTATGGGAGATTGACTAGATATTCAAGCGACTGAAGGGGAAGCTAAAATACCTTATGACTGAGATGCAACACCAACACCTGTTTGTCAAATCACTACTCCCACACCTAAAATATCCCTTATGACAGCAAAATTTTCAGATGCAGGACAAGGATCTATAGGCATCCTTACAACTGGAAGAGAACCAGTACTAACAGATGAACCCAACTATTGAAGAATTGAAGGAGGATTTGAAGAACCTCACATTTCAGTTGAACCATAATAAGAACAAGGACAAATGAGAAGTTGTTTGGTGCACCACATGCAGGACAGAAGGACACCATAAGAATGAATGTCCAACATTCGCACAGTATATGTAAACAAGCATGCCAAACCTGCTACCACAAGGAGGAATATGGTGTGAAATATGCAATAAACTGGGTCACGACCCTTATCACTGCACGATGATGGATAAGTACTAGATAGTTCCAAAGAATCCTTATTGCACCTTCTGTAAGTCAGTGGGCCTAATGTGGGAAAGAATGACAAAGATTGTAGAATTATGGAGATAATGTGGGAAAGAACATCAGGCGCATACATGGTATAGGTCGAAATGATGATTTCACAAGAAGCGCCATAGTTCAATCAAGCCCCATCTCCATACAACATTACACATCAGTAGTACTATACTATGTAGAAACCATAGAATAACTCACAGCCATAGTACAACCCGATGCAACCCCATTATAATACCACACAATATAATCAGGCACCATAGTATAATGTGTCAAGAGGGGATTGAGTAGGCTATCAAGGAGGAGGACGAGCCAGAGGAGGTTTTGTACATGGCAGAGGACCAGTCACATGTCACAACTGTCAGCAACTGGGACATTACAGATGGGAATGCCCACTGCCGCCAGTGACTTGTATGTATTATCATGAATCGGATCATGAGACAGAGGAATGTCTAACACTATTAGTAAAGATCCAGGAAAAGAGGAACCAAAACAACCAGAATGTTCAATGGATTTTAGCCAAAATAAGGGAGGATGGAAGGAACGTCAATATAGTCACTCTTGGAGGAACGGAAACAGGAAACGTCGTAGCCCAATAGGAACCCACATAGAACCAATGGGTAAAGAAGAACATTGAACCATGGAAGCAGTTCGACGTGCCCAAAGAAAAGAAGACTTTTAAGGAAGCTAGACAATAATTTCAAAAGGTGGACACAATGTCGACTTCCACTTTGCAACCAACCCATGAAGCCCTATAATACGAAATGTCGCCATCATTGGATCATAACAATGGAATGACACCCAAGGGACAAGTAAGTACTATCAAAGACTTTTTGAAATCATGCATAAAAATGTTAAGTGATCCTTCATCTGTGAAAATATTGAAAAACATTCTAGAGAAATGTAGCAGCGAGACAGAACAAAAGATAGAATTGAAAATTGTCAATCATCTACACACAAGAAGAAGAACAAGTAGGGAATTTAGGTTGAATTCTAACATTGGGGATTTTAATATGGGAGACATCACACTCGACCTAGGATCCGAATTGAATGTGCTACCCAAGAAAATGTGGCAATGCATGGGAGATCCAACATTGGGATACTCAAATCTCCAATTAAAACTAGCAAACCAACATAGGGTCCTACCAATAGGGAGAATGAAAGGAGTAACAGTAGATCTTGATGGAGTGCGCGTTAGGGAAGAATTTGAAGTCATAGAAATAGTAGATGGAACAACACCCTACCCGACACTACTCGGCCTAGATTAGGCATTTGAAAACCAGACCATAATCAACTTGAAGACAAGAAAAATGACATTTGAATCCGGAGATTACAGGATCATAACACCACTAGACCCATCAGAAGGGGAGAGGTTCATAGAACCCACTTTCTTGGACTTAGAGGAGATCATCCATCTGTGTAGAACAACTGCGTGTGAGGAGGATTACGTAAACCCAACTGCAGAAGGGGTACTCAGTTGGCCCATCATTACTTCATCCACAACATATTCAGACACTGGGCTAGAAAACTGGCATCAGAGACTACATGGACTATCCACGAGAAGATGTGCAAGAATGGACCATGCAGTGCGGTGGATAGGTATATAAATCAAATAAATGCCCAGTTTCTATGGACTAAATGATTTGGAAACATTCTTGACACAATATGAAGACGATGTATTAGATAACCAGAGGCTACTAGCACTGGACTTAGCACTCAAGGCCACACCCGCAAGATGGTGGGGCACACACAAGGAGACTATCAAAAACTGGTACCAATGTAAGTCGTTACTGTGCATAAGGTTTGACATAGAACAAAAAAACAACAAACATCAGAGATATGAAGGACTAGGGACACCAGCGAAACACTTGTAGGAGTGAAAAATGCTATGGAAAATGACACCACCAGAGAAACGACCTCACCACTTCATTCACACGTTAGAGGGAATACTAGCGAATTGGTATATAGATCGAGAATTGCACAAAGGAACTACAACATGGAAGACATTGCAACAAAACTTTACTGTCACTTTCTCATTCGAGTATGAGAACCCCAACATAGATGCAGCCCTGAAACAGATTAGATGAATCATATTTGTTGAAGAAACAGAAATAGAACTTATTACCGAAGAGAAGCAGCGAAATAAGAAGACATTCAAGGAACTATTGTCATGTTACCATGTACATGAGGAAGCAACAAATGAAGATGACCCACATGAAATTCAGATTGAATAAGTAGAAGGTTAAAGAGATGTGAAGGGACCACCCATAGAATACGAAGTTATTTCTGCACCAATTAAGGTAAATAAAGTCGACATCGGAACATATGAACATCCCAAAATGGCCAACATTGGAGACTACTGGGATGAGCCAACAATAGAAAGCATCCCAAAGTTCATGCGAAAATACAACGACTTGTTTCCTACAACATTTACAGAGATGAAGCGCATAGCAGGAGAACTGGGAGAGATGAAGATACCTCTCAGACCTGAAGTGAGACCGATTAGACAAAGACCATATATACTGAACCCCATATATAAACATAAAATTAAAGAGGAGATCGACCGGATGCTCGAAGCCGGCATAATCAAACCAGTTGAGGAATCAGAATGGATAAGCCTGATGGTCGTACAGGAAAAGAAACAAGGAAGAGGGATTAGGATATGTGTTGACTTGAGGAAGTTGAATGATGCATTCTTACACTACCCATTCCCTACATCATTCATGGATGAAGTGTTAGAGAATGTGGGGGGACACGAAGCTCACTCATTCACTAATGGATTCTCAGGCTACCATCAGATTAAGATAGCACAAGGGGACATATACAAGACCACGTTTGCGATGAAATGGGGATCTTACCAATATACAGTCATGCCATTTAGACTGAAGAATGCACTGACAATATCCTCCAAAGTGGTTATCGCAACATTTAAAGAATTCATCCATCAGTTTCTCAAAGTATACATGGATGATTAGAAAGTCTATAGTCTGTTGAAAAACCATGTGGAAGTTTTAGACTTGATTCTAGAACGATGCAGACAATGTCATATATCACTAAACATAAAGAAATGTATATTTGGAACACTGTTTGGGATACTATTGGTCCATATAGTATGCAAACAAGGGCTATTAGTTGATCCAGAAAATATTGCAGTTATTGTTAATTTACCAGCACCAAAAACAGTCTGTCAACTACGAGTGACGTTAGGACACATAGGATACTACAGGAAATTCATCAAAGGATATGTGAAAATCACAACACCAATGGAAAAAATTATAAGGAAGGATACAAAGTACCAATGGAACAATGAGTCTCAACACGATCTGGATACCCTAAAGGAAAAAATGGTCACTGCACCGATATTAGTATTTCCAGACTGGGGAAAGACATTCCATGTGCATGTAGATGCATCAGCGATAGAACTTGGAGCTATCTTAGCACAACTAGGAGCAGGAGACTTGGATAACCAGATAGCATTTGCAAGCAGAAAACTATTAGACTCAGAACATAATTATAACACGACGGAAAGATAAGGCCTAGCTATGGTTTACACACTGCAGAAGTTTAGACACTACCTATTGGGAAAAAAATTTAAGATTTTTATAGATCACTCAACCCTAAAATACCTAGTCAACAAGCCAATGTTTATGGGGAGAATCTATCGATGGTTACTACTATTTCAATAATTCGACTTCAAAGTAATAGTTAAACCAAGAAAAATGAATGCAGGACCTGACCACCTATCATGAATCACAAATGGAGAAGAACCCATGAACTTAGAAGACAACTTTCTGGATACCCATTTATTCTTAGTACAAATTTTTGATGACTACTTCACAGAGATCATCCAGTACTTGAGCATAGGTATCGCACCGCAAGAATATAGCACCGCACAGAATAAGAATCTGGTAGTTCGCGCAACCGACTATCAACTAATCACAAGAAATCTATATACAATGGGCACAGATAGCATTTTATGAAGGAATGTGTTAGAGAATGAATGACCAATAATTTTAGCAGAAGCCCATGAGGGACTGGCAGGAGGACACTATGCAGGAAAAGATACCACACAGAAGGTACTCCGCATAGGATTATGGTGGCCAATGATTCATAGAGACTCGAAAGAGTATTGTTAGGGATGCAATGTCTGTCAAATGGTAGGAAAACCAAACAGAAGGGATGGTATGTCATTGTGAACACACGTGACATTACAGGAATTTGATAAATGGGAAATAGAATTTGTGGGACCAATTAACCCACCATCCAAAAGAACAGGGGCAAGATACATCATCATCGTGACATAATACCTAACAAGGTGGGTGGAATCCGCACCAGTAAAAGACTATAGCGCAGAGACAGCTGCACACTTCTTATTTGAACAAGTAATTACTAGATTTGGGTGTCCAAGAGTCTTGATGAGTGATCAAGGCATGCATTTCATAAATAGAACCATCCATTTGATTCTCGAGGAGTTTGAAGTTCACCACTATAAAATCACACCATAACATCCATAAGAGAATGGCACAGTAGAAGCCTTCAACAAGATTCTAGAGAATGCACTGACAAATATATGTAACATCAACAAAGACGACTAGGACCTCAAAGTACCAGCAGTATTATGGGCATTTAGGATGACCTACAAGAAGTTGACAAGGCACACACCATTCAAACTCATCTACGGACAAGAAGCGGTAGTGCCATTATAATTTTTAGTACCCAGCTTACGCGTAATAGCTATCACACAAATGACAGAACATAACGCAATACATGAAAGACTGAACTAGCTATTAGCAATGGAGGAAGAATGAATCTTGGCAGGATTCCATAAACAAGTGGATAAGGCCAGAGAAAAAGCACAGCACGATCGAGACATTAAGAAGAAGACTTTCAAGGAACAAGATCTAGTATTTATCTATGACAACAAATCATTTCAGCACCTAGGAAAGATGAGAATGCATTGGTTAGGACCATACGAGGTCAAATCTATAACAAATGGCGGAACTATACAGTTAATATATTTAGCAGGCACAGACCTCAGAGGAATGATCAACGGGAGCTGATTGAAGCTGTATAAGGACAGTTGACCACCCATCGCGCAGTAAAAAAAAAGCAAAAAAAAAAGCGTGAAGAACACCTGAGATTAAAAAGCCACAGGATGCTTGAAACACGAATGCAGTAATGTCACGAGCAATGGTTACATGACAAATACAAATGAGCGAGAAATGGAAATTCGGAAAAAGCAGGATGACAGGACAACACTAAGTGGAATTAAGGCACAACAAGGACTGATGGAACATCACATTAAATACGCCAACTAGAACTCAAAAAGTAAGCAAATTGGAAAGTATGAAATTGTCGCAGATGCATTGAACCCATAGTTATGGTGCATTAATCTCATCATGGAGGAAGTGTCCTCGATAAGCTTCATGACAAGCCCATACAACATGTGAGCATGAAAGCAACTTGTCTATTCACGAAAGGAGAACATAGAGAGAGAAATAGAAACTCAACAAATAGAGCGAGACCACAGAACTCACCACAGTCCTCCAAAGTTAGAAAACGTTCGACAGTCACCACTATGGCACCACCGAAGTATGTCAAACTAGGCTAGACAACCAGACCGACCAGGGTTCAAACCAGGTCACGAGGACCGCTAGAAGAAAATGAGCAACAACAACCATATATTGTCGATATCGATGATATCCCATCCCCAGAGATACCATTGGTGAACTCTACATCGATACTAGAAGAGATTCAATAGCCTCAAGAAGAGGCCATGGAAGAGGACACACCATCAATGGCATAGGAAACTTAGAACGAGGAAGTGTAAACCCAATAGGAAGTGAAACCAGAAAGCACTGAACCAGTCGCAAAGGGTAACAGAATGACACAGAACGAAGGATCGGAGGGGAATCCAGACAAGTTGAAGGTACCCAACCTAGGTAAACCAATAGAAGAGACCATGGGAACTACCTTGGCTTGGCCATAATGGCTTACAGGGAAACAACGAGGAGTTGTTGGAACTTTGTACCAACCACCACAGTAGGAAGACAGAGTTCTAATACCGAGCTCACCTCGCAAGAAACCGGTAGTAGAAATTGTGCTACCATGCATACCAGAGGGAGTAGAGGTAGAGTTATAGCTACTGGGTCATGTCGAGAAGCTCAAGTATTCTGACCATGATGTATTAGATGAAACCAAGTACCCAGAACTTTCACCAATGGTTTTTATTCAGAACATAGTGGTAAACCATCTTGGAGAAATGATCATCTAGCCACATCAGTGGGCAGTTGGACTGAACAGAGCAGGCATTTTAGGGTTGTTGAAAATTCTTCATTTTGGTAGAGGCCAGTATGCGAAAACATGCGTTAATAAATTATTAGCAATCATGCACGTAGGAGACATATGGTTGGACAGACCTGTCCCCATAACTGTTGATCTTTTCCCGTAGATAACAGGACTACCCAACTGAGGTATGGATCCTGTGCTGATTCTAGATGATAAATTGAAGGAGAAAGCGTTAGTAGAGAAAATAAATAAGAAATATGGTACTTCTAGGGGGACAAGAGGCATTATAATCAAACGGATAAAAAGTGAAACAACACAATTGGGCACAAATATCTTAGGCTGTAAACGGTTAAGAAAATTCCGCAAAGACGAAGTACCAGTAGGAGTCATCGTAGTTGCAGCTCAATATGCAGAAGGCACCTTCGTGAGATGGGCGCCGTATTTATTAAACTTGTTCCAAGTGGACTGCAAGGATGCACATGACCTCGGTATAAGATTCCATTACTCATGACTTCTCACCCTCATAGGCTTCATGGGATGGTGGGAAACAAAGTATGTAGTGTTTGCTACTAGACCATAGCCATGGGGAGCGAGATATATATTACTGAGATCCAGGCCACAGGCCAAGCATAAGAGAGAAAATGGAATCATCTTTGAAGAATACCTACAGGACATACATAAATCTATTAGCCAATCATGGAGAATAACACTAGAGGTTGTCACATGATATGGGGACATCGCTAAATTTTGGGCTACACGTCAAGCCATGTGGATACAACCAAGATAGGATCCAGATAAACAGTGGATATTGATGTGCTACTACATCACATAAGTTGATATAGACATGGTCATCAGTGAATGGACTGATGCATGAAGGATCCCATCCATTCCCTGGGAAGTACCGGAAGGACCCACATAAGGAGAAGCAGTGCAGGTGGAAACACAGCCTCCAAAAAACCCAGTGCCCAAGAAACCAAGGATAGGCCAAAACAATATGACTTAGGAAAACGAAGGGGCAAAGCCAATAAGGACCCAGAAGGGGGAAAAGAGACCAAAAAACAGTCGAAGCAAGATAAGGGAGCGCAGGAGACCACCCCAAATCCCAACACACGAGAACTAGGGGGAATTAAGAGACCAGTTGTACAGGCAGCAGGCATGCACAAGAAATCAAAGGCGTAACGAGCATCATCGGACTATATGATCACGAAGGATGATGGAGAAATGATCGCTAGAATGGTCTAGGACTATCTAGCAGAAGACTTCGATCACGCAACACATCACAGGGGCAAAGCCAATAAGGACCCATAAGGGGGAAAAGAGACCAAAAAATAGTCGAAGCAAGATAAGGGAGCGCAGGAGACCACCCCAAATCCCAACACACAAGAACCAGGGGGAATTAAGAGACCAGTTGTACAGGCAGCAGGCATGCGCAAGAAATCAAAGGCGTAACGAGCATCACCGGACTATATGATCACGGAGGATGATGGAGAAATGATTGCTAGAATGGTCTAGGACTATCTAGCAGAAGACTTCGATCATGCAACACATCACAGGGATAAAATGCAAAAGGAGCTAGCAGAAATGGGACAACTCCTCAGGACACTTGGGGAGGCCCAGAGAGAAAATAGTATCAAGGGCATAGAGCCATCGACAACACAAACCAATGAAAGAGTGGAGGTATAAGAAAGAGACCCATCCTTCCCAATTCCACACGCACACGTAAAAGACTACATAAAACCAAGCATGCTACAAATGGATGAAATAGTGGGACAAACACCACTGAAGGATTTGGACCACATCCAATTGGTATTGAAATGGATGCCATCAAGGGCACTGTACAAATTGCAGGTTAGCGTCGAACACGAGATGCAATCTTGGGCACATAAAACTTAGTCGAGCTACAAAAATCAACAAAGCAGCGGGAAGCGCTGGAAAAAGAGTATGAGCAGGCGAAATCTAAAACTCAGAAGGAGACAAAACACAGAAATGAATTGGAAGGAAGAGTGGGAGAAATTTTTGGGAAACTTCCAAGAACTGTGCAAGGAAACGAACTCCCAGCCATAGAAAAGATCGACCAAATTTTTGATGGGTGTTGTATATGCACTAAAAACACACTAAAAACTAATGAATAAACACCCATAATAACCTCATTAGTGTGTTCTTAGTGAAAGTTTCTAGCATGTGGCATAGTGCATGGTTCTAGCATATGGCAACTAAACTAATGAATAAACTAATGAAGGGAGATATGGTTCTATCATGGTTCTAGAATATGGCATAGTGCATGGTTCTACCATAGTGCATGGTTCTACCATGGTTCTAGCATATGGCATAGTGCATGGTTCTACCATGGTTCATTATTAGTTTACTTGCATATTCTAGAACATTGTGTAAAGTTGAATAAGAAGTAATGAATAATAATAACCTCGTTCATTATTTACATAGGTACCATATAGTGGGAGATATTCAACTTTCTTCGAGGCCCATCTCAGAAAATCAAATTCTCCAATTTAATTTCATGTTTTAGTCATTATGTTGTGGCACATATTCCAAGAACATGGGAATGAATTTCTCAAAATTGAGAGAGGTTTATCTTAAAAAAAACCTTATCTACAAAAAACTCTCATAGTTTTGTAAAATGTGTTATGGTTAAAAATTTATATCCCCAACTTTGACTCATATTTTTCTATTGTGCTACTGTCACATTTGCTGCACTTTTGGACAATTTGTTTTCGAATCAATTGTGAATGGGTTATATGTGTATTTTTGCTTAGATTAGTGACTCCAGAGTGTAGAGTAAATATTCATGTTTCCATTCATAAATTTTTCATTAACGAACTAATCGAGGAAGGCCTTCAAAATTTGTTTCTATTCTGCTACAATTTGCTGCCACCTCCATGCTTTCCTATGATTGTTTCAAAGTTATTTGCATTTTTTTGGATGAAACTGCCATTTTATGTTACAACTTCTTCTTATGAATAGATTCATGATCTTATTCCCATGTTGAACTCACTGCATATACCCTATACGCAATGACAAATCCTAAATTCTACTGAGTATACCTACCTTGCCCCATTCTATCTTTGAAACTAATCTTTTTGAAACCCTGGCCTAGCACCCTAGACCTAGATTCTCGTCCAGAAAACTCCAAATCAAAACCATACTGAGCTAAATACCTATCCTAATATAGAGCCATTTAACCTCATTCCTCTGTTCATAGGTGTGTAACACAGATCTGTAGTGAGTTTAACAATGTGTTATTGATCTGTAATTATCACAAAGAACTAGTTAAGGATACAAAGTCTTATATATCCTAAACATAAAAATGCATAGTAAGATCATAACACATACAATGATGTGAACAATAGAAAATTTATCATACCAATACAAACAATTGCTGATATAATATCCCAAGACCTTGTAAAAAGACACTATGATTGAAATCTAAAAGAAATCCTACTTTCTCTTATCATGGGTTTTGCTATACAAATGGGTGGTGCTTAGTGTTTTTTTTATCTCAGGAAACTCCCCCTAGATCGAAGATATGGAAATTCCTTGTGCCATTAATTAGAAATATATATTTACTCTTTTGAGAGTGGGGTTATATTATCTCCTCTTTTATCCACTCTTTGGAGTATCCCTTAGCTCCAAAGATGTTTTGAAATTCGGCTTTGAAAAACCCTGTTATAGCTTGCTCTTGGCAACCGATGGTGTTTAAACAAACGGTCTCCAACTCTTGGGAGCTTTGTGGCTAAGGCAATTGATTCTTCAGAGACCATGAATACAATGAATAGGAGCAGAGGCAAGATAAGAGTGTTCCATTATTATTATTTTTTCCATCGTGCTCACGCAATCCATTCCTCTATCTCGAATTTTATAAGGCATGTAATCAGAACTGTGTAATGAATAGTATGTAATGACAATAATCCAGTTAAGTGGTCTGTTAAGGAGATATACAACAATTTATAACACACATGGATTTAGCATTTCGAAAATAAAATTATTGCTAATGTAATAGCCTATATCATGAAAACAATACAGATAAATTTTTACAAAGATTTACTTCTTATAGGCAATGTTATCATTTGTCAACCCATGAACCCCTACCCCACACCTAAGTTTTGAGACACCTCACAATAAAAAATATAGGAAACCAAACAGTTCTCCCAATAGCCAAAGATTTACATCTTGTTAAGTGTAGAGATAAATTTCATAGATTGGTCTGATGAGACGGTTAAAGGATGACTCCACCTATAGGATAAGAGATCCTATATATAGATAAGAAGAGGTAGGCAAGAGAGTTTCAAGATAGTATTAGATTTAGTTACCAATGGAAAGTTTATGGAGTTCATTAACCTTAGCTTAACCATACATACTTCATGTCAGCTTTGTCTGCAAGTAATGTTGTACATCAGGACAAGTTTAAATTTATTATTTATTTTTGTCAGATTACCATCCTCGCTAGGTAGAATGTCCCACTTCCAGAAATAATATTCAGTACTTCGACGGGTTTACTAAGTCATACCACAGGCCGATACCCGCTTCCAACAGACCTGTTTAGTATCCTAATGGGTTAGCCTTTTACATCCTCAGAGACTGGCCCTCCATCTTTTAATATTTTAGTATAAGATTTCTTATGCAAGAGGATGGAGAGACAATTATGAAGAAAACTTTTTCTTTCTTTTTTTCAATTGGGATGGTATTTATGTTAGAGGATTATGTTCCATTATATTCCTTAGTGATTGTCCTGATGTAATGGGTACTTAAGCGGATGTGGCCTATATAAAGATATGATATAATCAATCTATTTAGTGTGTAGTGGATGGTACTATTGAGAAAGAATAGAAATGTATCTCTAGGCTCAAATCACTTTCTTCTTTTGTAATTTATTGTGATGTTTCCATGACTAACTACTAATCAGACCTTCATGTTACTCTTTATTAAAGATACTTTACTTACGTACTTAGGTTTCTTGGGGAAAATGTATGAGATACCTCTAAGATTGATGGTTACGGTATCACTTCCTTATATAGTGGTGAAGATTGTTAAGAGCAAATTCTTTTCAAAATTCCTTAAGAACAAGAAGATGAAAATCTTTGCAAAAACATGGCTAACAAGTCATTAGTCATTTGATGCTTAGCAGACAACAAGGTCCAAGTGTCATAATGTTTTTGAAGAAAATCCTTCTTTTATATTTTCTTGGAATTGTCTACCCTTGGTGATATAAAGACCTACAGAGATCTCTAAAATTGTTTGCAAAAACCACACACTAAAATATAATAAACTAAGGAGATCAATGAGATCAAGTCATAGGAACATGTATCTCATAGTTCTTTTATTAAAAGAAAATGTAAAATGGGGTTGCGTTGGACTTTAATTTAAACTAACAACATGCAACTTTTGTTTACTATCCTACCCTACCTAAAAACAAAGGGAAAATATTTATTCAAGTGCAAGAACTCTTCCAATGTAACCATGTGCAGAGAAAGGTAAGAAACATACTCATATCCATATACGAAAAGGTTACCGCAGTGATTACTTGGATCTGAAGAACAAACCAACCTACTTGTTTTGGAATCAGAAGGTGTTGAAGAAGATAATAGTATTCTGGCCCGATGACCTCTTGAAACCAAATTTCAATGTAATCTTGATGTTCATCAACGGTAATTTATATGCTCTCCTTCATCATGTTATGCATATCCTTTTCTTCTGGATAATTGATTTCTAAAGTACATAAAGGATCTGCTGAGATGGATGTTGAGAACTCCTCAATCTCAGGTCTTAATGTTTTCTCTCCACTGGATGTAGTCCATAATTTTTCATCTTCCTTTGCATTTTGGCAAGGAAAATTATGTTATATCTCATAGGACCTTGATTCTTATAATATTTCCAGAGAGGGAGACAAGTTCTTGGCTATTGTGAAGATGTGTTCTTCCTAAGAAGAAGAGATCCCGGATATTGCTAGGATTTGATAGAGTTATTCCAAACTAATGGTCACCTTCGAATTAATTCTCCTGGTGGTGGTAAGAAAACAAATGTTGTGTTGGTTGGTTCTGCAAAGGGCTCGAGTGGTCTTGCCTCATGTCCCACTATTATTGATGCTTCAAATTTTGTTCTATAGTGTTCCCTATTTTAGTCTCTTCAGATACTTCTTTAGCTCTTTAGGTTGAGCTAGATCCTATTGTTCGGTATTGGTCTACAGAGTTTATCAGTGGAACGTTCCTTCCCCCAAAAAGGTTTGAAGGAACCTTGGTTGAAAGGAACCTTGGTTTAAAGGTCTGATTTAGATTTAATGTATCTACCTTTTGGGTCTCTAGGTCTATTTATGAAAGTAAACAAAAACAAAAAGAAAAACTACCATTGGGTTTGGGGGAACCTGCTATAGCAGATGCGCAGGTTCTTACCTCTCGTCTTAAATTCCCCCCACCACCAAACTAATGCTAAGGTCTAGAAGTGATCTAATTCCTAACTACTTCCTACTTTGAGACAACTCCCCGGCAACAGTGCCACAAATGTTGGGTGTTGAATATGCACTGAAAACACACTAAAAACCCTCAATTAAATTGTCAACCCGGGGTAGGTAAACTTAGAGTTTTAGAAAAATATATTCGAAAGGTAGAAGGGTTGGTAGTAGTATAGTCTAACTAAGAAAGTTGCTACCTAAGGGTTAATCTATTCAAGCAAAGCTATCTAACAAACAAACCCTACTAAAAAACTTGAAACTATGTAACCTAAGTACTTTTGGACCAAGGATCGACGGATAGTTCTAAGAAAATAAGTAAAAACCCTATGTAAATAAAACTAGTTCATAACAATAAGAAAAAGCAACTATTAAGCATAACAATAAGAAAATAACAAAAGAAAACTACTTTAACTTGCCATCCTAAATTCAATGAGAAACTACCCTATGAAAGCAAGTAAATAAACAAGCCAAGAACTATTCTATTAAATCAAGTAAACAAGTAAGAAAAACAACTAACTAACCTATTAAAGCAAGTAAACAAGTAAGAAGAACAACTAACTAGCCAATTAAATCAAATAAACAACTAACTACTCTAAGATAACTTCTATTGCAAGTAATCTAATTAAAACTTCTCATTGAAAAACTATCTAGCCTAAGAGGCAACTGGACTATATTCTTAATTCAAACTTCAAAACTTTTTCTAATTCTTAAAATGAAATCTATTTAATTGAAAGCAAGAAGGACTAACAACTAACCTTTAATCTATGATAAGCAAACTAGTCTCTAACCTATCAAAGAAAAAGACTATCTATCCTACAACAGCAATAAAACTATATTTTGATCTATGAAAGCAAGAAACTATATCTTCTCATCTACAAAAGAAAGAAACTATTTTTTGATCTATGAAAGAAAGAAACTATCTTTTAACCTATGAAAACTCAAATAAAGTGTTGGTGGTTGTGTGAATGTCTCCGGTGTCGTATGATATCTTGATGGAACTTGACAAAAAAGGATAATTCAAGTGGTATAAGCTCTACATTGATCTCAATAGCAAAGTGAAAGGTATGGATTTAAACAATCCAATGAGAATTTAGTCATTATGGAAACAATATTAATTACCCTGCATATTCATGAAATTATTAACCATCAACAATATAACAAGATCAAAATTGTACTTCTATGCTATGTAAACAAACTTCATAATTAAATTCAATCATTAACTAAGAAATATAATTGCAATCTAATTCTAGGAAAGGAACTGCATCAAGTCAAACTATGCTATATCTATCTTAACAATTCAAAGTCCAAGAAAGAAAATGCTTAAAAACATAAATTAAAACATGGTTCTAGCATATGGCAAGTAAATTAATGAATAAAATAATTAACAACTAGTTAGAAAAATCTAAAAGACAATTAAATAGGCAATAAAAATTGAAACTAACCCTAGCCATCCCCCAGAGCCTTGGTTAAAGAAAGCATGAAATAAAAATATGTTTTACTCTATTTTAAAATTGATTCTAAAAGTATAAATAAAACACAATCTAATATTTAATTGCACACGGGGTTAGTGTATGAGTTTGCAAACTCGTTCCTAATTATAAAATTAATGCATATTAACAAAAACCTTCATACTAACCTGCAAAAGAGAATTGAAACAATTAAACTATAATAGCAAATTATATGACAAAAGAAAAATAACAATGCATATACAAGAAATGAGATAAAAGACATCTAAGCTATGAAATGCATACATAACACATAGAACAATTACCAGAATGTTTGTGGGCCCCCCAACAATTTTTGGTCACTTCTCAAATGCACACCACGAGCTCAACAAAATGATTTCACCGTTAAAAATTGAAAAACGCAGTTTTATACAATTTTGGCCATTGAAAAATGCAAAAACAGAAGAAAACGTTTTTATCTCTATCCTCTAATTTTTCTATTGCTCCTTAGCTATTGTATGACCACCACAGTGGTATTTATAAGATTTATAGACCAAGTGGTCGACCACAGGAGGGTTGAACCACTTCTAAAAGTGGAAAATTATATTAATGGTGCCCTAACTGTCGAAATAGAGCGAGCCAATAATCGCCCTGCTCAACAACATAAACTGAGTTGTCAAGAGTTCATTAGCTGGAGGTGATAAGCACAAGAAAAAACCATGTTCCTGATTTGCCAACCACTGGCCACAAATACCATAACCACCAAATTGCCCACTATTTTTGTGCAAGATGCAATGCTGGATAGAGTGTCGGACCGGGTACGAGATGTAGAATTAAAACCATGAACTTGTCTTAATTCATTCTGAATTTCAGGAAACGGCTAGTGAAGGCCCTAATTGGGCATATTATGCACAAAACCCATGTGCCGGATTTTTCATATTCCACTTCATGCTCCCACAATTTAATATTTAAGTTAGTTTTCTGTAATAGTGTCGGATGGAGTACCAAAAGCATAAACATGATGCGATTTTTCCCTGTAACACCAAAAAACATGAATTAGATTCTTGGAAACATAAAAACATAATGAATTATACTCAAGATCGACATAAAAAATGAATTATGCATACCTGGTGTAGATCATAGCGTTTTGACACAAAATATTTCAAAAACTTCTTCAAAACATGAAAACGCATATACACATTCGACAAAAAGGATCTAATTAACATCATAAAATCGATCATATCTCAGGCCCAACATTACCCCCACACTTAAGATTTTGTAGGTCCTACTGCAAACAAAACGAAATTACTCCTCATGACTAATCTTGTTGAGGAGGATCAACTTTGGAACCTTCTCCTTCTTGATGTGAAGACTTTTCCTTATGCCTCTTGTGTTGCTTCAATTGTGCTCTGAGACTGCGGTTGGATTTCAACAAGCTTCTTGGATTTTTGTTCCGAGAAAGAAATGGCTTGTGCAGTAGGGTTTGGATTACTTGGAGAGTGGGGTTTAGTTGGATAAATATTCCTTAGATCTGATGTCTTTTTGCTAATCTTAATTGTCAAGTAAGGGTTACAAATTAATAAATGAATGCATCCTAAGTTTGCCCCTATTTTTTTTTCAATTCAGCTAAAACAAGGAGTTTGATAAGGCCATGGTGAAAGAGGCTTTTGTGGGTGTTGGTTACATTCTTCCCCAATTTAGAGGACATCTTATCCAAGATATTTAAAATTCAGAAGGGAAAATTCAATTGTTTATTGAACTAAAAGTGGGCTAACAATCGAAAATGGAGAGCTTAAAAACAGAGTATCTACCTTCACTGTGTCAATAGGACATTGAAGGCACCATTGCGGCAAGATTTGTAAAGGATAGAGAGTATTGTCTTGGAAGAGTCAATGAACACCTGGATATGCTCCTGAAAAAGGCCAACATGGGCATCAAGCTTCAGAGACACATGGCCAGAAATTACTACATCAGAAAATAGATAAGGAAAAGTCACAAAAAGTGTTCTACAAGACCATGTTGCACTTTTGACTCTGTTTCTGGTCATCATTTTAAAAAGTTATTTTTCACCACATAAAGATGAATTTTTGAAAACGAAAGGAGGTTATTTCTAATGACATACCAAATCACAATAACCTTTTTCAGGTTTTACACAAGTGTCATATATTGCGAGATATTCAACTTTCTAGGAGACCTATTTCAGAAAATAAAATTTTCCAATTTAATTTCGTGTTTTAGTCATTATTTTCAAAACATGTTTTTGACCAAATAAAGATGAATTTTGGAAAACCAAAGGACATATTTTCTAAGGACATACCAAATAATAATAACCTCCTTAATTATTTACACATGTATCATATAGTGGGAGATATTCAACTTTCTTTGAGGCCCATCTCAGGAAATCAAATTCTCCAATTTAATTTCCATTTTTAGTCATTGTGTTGTGGCACATATTCCAAAAAAATGGGAATGAATTTCACAAAAATAAGAGAGTTTTATCTTAAGAGAAACCTTATATACAAAAAACTCTCATGGTTCTGTAAAATGTGTTATGGTTAAAAATTTATAGCCCCATCTTTAACCCTTATTTTTTTGTTCCGCTTCTGTCATAGTTGTTGCACTTTTGGACAGTTTGTTTTCAAATCAATTGTGAAGGGTTTATATGTATATTTTTGCTTGGATTAGTGACTCTAAAGTGTACATGAAATATTCATATTTCCATTCATAATTTTTTCATTAAATAACTCATCGAGGAAGGCCTTCAATACTTGTTGTTCTTCTGCTACAATTTGTTGCCACCTCTATGCTTTCCTATGATTGTTTCAAATTTATTTGCATTGTTTTGGATGAAACTGTCATGTTATTTTACAAATTATTATTATGAATGGACTCATGATCTTATTCCCATCTTGAAATCAACACATCTACCCTATACACAATGACAAATCCTAAATGCTACTGAGTATACCTACCTTGCCCCATTCTATCTTTGAAACTCATCTTTTGGAAACCCCGGCCTAGCTCCCTAGACCTAGATTCTCATCCAGAAAACTCCAAATAAAAACCATACTGAGATAAACACCTAGCCTAATACAGAGCCATTTAACCTCGTTCATTTGTTCATAGGTGTGTAACACAGATCTATAGTGAGTTTAACAATGTGTTATTGATCTATAATTGTCACAAAGAACCAATTAAGGATACAAAGTCTTCTATAGCATAAACATAAAAATGAACAGTAATCTCATAATACACACAATGATGTCAGCAATATAAAATTTAGCATACCAATATAAACAATTGCTTATGTAATATCCCAAGACATTGTAAAAAGATAGTATGATTGAATTTTGACAGAAATCCTACTTTCTCTTCTCACGGGTTTTACTATACAAATGGGTGGTGCTTAGCATTTTTTTTTATCTTAGGAAACTTCCCCTAGACCGAAGATATGACATGTCCTCATGCCATGAATTAGCAATAAATATTTATTGTTTTGAAAGGGGGGCTATACTGACTCCTCATTTATCCACTCTTTGGAGTATCCCTTAGCTCTAGAGATGTTCTGAAATTCAGGTTTGAAAAACCCTGTTATAGCTTGCTCTTGGCAACTAGTGGTGTTTAAACCAATGGTCTCCTACTCTTGGGATCTTTGTGGCTGAGGAAATGGATTCCTCAGAGACCATGAATAAAATGAATAAGAGTAGAGGCAAGATAGCAGTGTTCCATTATTATATTTTCCCATCATTCTCACACAATCCATTCCTCTATATCACATTTTATAAGGCATGTAATCAGAACTATGTAATGAATAGTCTGTAATGATAATAAGCTAATTAAGTTCTCTGTTAAGGAGATGTACAAAAAATTATAACACACATGGAATTATCATTTCAAAAATAAAATGATTGTTGATGTAATAGCCTATATCATGAAAATAATACACATAAATTTTTACAAATATTTACTTGTTCTAGGCAATGTTATAATTTGTCAACTCATGAACCCCTACCCCACACCTAAGTATTGTGACACCTCACAATAAAAAATATAGGAAACCAGTCAGTTCTCCCAATAGCCGAAGATTTACAGCTTGCTAAGTGTAGATATAAATTTCACATGTTGGTCTGACGAGACGGTTAAAGGATGGCCCCACCTATAGGATAAGAGATCCTATATATAGATAAGAAGAGGTAGGCAAGAGAGTTTCAAGATAGTCTTAGATTTAGTTCCCAATGGAAATTTTATGGAGTTCATTAACCTTAGCTTAACCATACATACTTATGTCATCTTTGTCGGCAAGTAATGTCGTACATCAGGAAAAGTTTAAATTTATTATTTATTTTTGTCAGATTACCATCCTCGCTAGGTAGAATGCCCCACTGCCAGCAAGCCTGTTCAGTACTCTGACAGATTTACCTAGTCATACCATAGGCTGGTACCCACTGTTAACAAACCTGTTTAGTATCCCGACGGGTTAGCCTCTTACACCCTAAAAGACCGGCCCTCCATCTTTTAATATTTTAGTATAAGATTGCTTATGCAAGAGGATGGAGGGACAATTATGAAAACAAATTTTTCTTTCTTTTTTTCAATTGGGATGGTATTAATGTTAGAGGATGACTTTTTGTTATATTCCTTAGTGATTGTCCTGATGTAAGGGGTACTTAAACAGTCATGGCCTATCTAAAGACATGATATAATCAAGTTATTTAGTGTGTAGCGGATGGTACCATTGAGAAAGCACATAAAGTTATCTCTAGGCTCAAATCACTTTCTTCTTTTATAAGTTATTGTGATGTTTCCATGACTAATCGCTAATCAGACCTC
This sequence comes from Picea engelmannii, assembly GCA_009831015.1. Taxonomy (NCBI): domain Eukaryota; kingdom Viridiplantae; phylum Streptophyta; class Pinopsida; order Pinales; family Pinaceae; genus Picea; species Picea engelmannii. The sequence continues at coordinate 1,829,271 of ML777912.1, forward strand.
CTTGTTACTCTTTAATAAAGATACTTTACTTACATACTCAGGTTGTTTGGGGAAACTGTACGAGAGACCTCTAAGCTTGATGCTTACGATATCACTTCCTTATATAGTGGTGAAGATTTTCAAGAGAAACTTCTTTTTAAAATGCCTTAAGAACAAGAAGATGAAAATATTTTCAAAAACATGGCTAACAAGTCATTATTCATTTGATGCTTAGCAGACAACAAGGTCCAAGTGTAACAATGTTTTTGAAGAAAATCCTTCTTTTATATTTCCTTGGAATCAACCCTTGGTGATATAAATACCTACAGAGATCTCTAAAACTATTTGCCAAAACCACACTCTAAAATATAATAAACTAAGGAAATCAATGAGATCAATTCATAGGAACATGTACCTCATAGTTATTTTATTAAAATAAAATGTAAAATGAGGTTGCATTAGACTTTAAACTAAACTAACAACATGCAACTTTTATTTACTATGCTACCCTACCTAAAAAGAAAGGGAAAATATTTATTCAAGTGTAAGAAATCTTCCAATGTAACCATGTGCGGAGCAATATAAGAAACATACACATATCCATATATGAAAATGTTACCGCAATGATTACCTGGATATGAAGAACAAACCAACCTACTTGTTTTGGAATCAGAAGGTGTTGAAGAGGAGAATAGTATTATGGCCTGATGACCTCTTGAAACCAAATTTCAATGTAATATTGATGTTCATCAATAGTAATTTCTATGCTCTCCTTCATCTTGTTACGCAGATCCTTTTTTTTTTTATAGATGATTGATTTCTGAAGTACATAAAGGATCTACTGATATGGATGTTGAGAACTCATCACTCTAAGGTCTTAATGATTTCTCTCCACTAGATGTAGTCCATAATTTTTCAGCTTCCTTTGCATTTTGGCAAGGAAAATCATTTTGTAGCTCATAGGACCTTGATTCTTCTAATATTTCTAGAGAGGGAGACAAGTTCTTGACTATTGTCAAGATGTCTTCTTCCTGAGAACAAGAGATCCCAGCCATTGCTAAGATTTGAGAGAGTTCTTCCAAACTAATGGTCACCTTCGAATTCATTCTCTTGGTGGTGGTAAGAAAACAATTGTTGTGTTGGTTGGTTTTGCAAAGGGCTCCAATGGTCTTGCCTCATGTACCACTATTATTGATGCTTCAACTTTTGTTTTATAGTGCTGTCTATTTTAGTCTCTTCAGATACTGCTTTATCTCTTTGGGTTCAGCTAGATCTTGTTGTTTGGTATCGATTTGTGGAGTTTATGAGTGGAATGTTCCTTCCCCCAAAAAGGTTGGAAGGAACCTTGGTTGAAAGGTCTGATTTAGATTTAATGTATCTACCTTTTAGGTCTCTAGGTCTATTCATGAAAGTAAACAAAAACTAAAAGTAAAACTACAATTGGGTTTGGGGGAACCTTTTATAGTAGATGCGTAGGTTCTTACCTCTCGTCTTAAAGTTCCCCCACTACCAAACTAATTCTAAGGTCTAGAAGTGAATTCCTAACTACTTCTTACCTTGAGACAACTCCCCAACAACGACACCAAAAATGACGGGTGTTGTATATGCACTGAAAACACACTAAAAACCCTTAATTAAATTACCAACCTGGGGTAAGTAAACTTAGAGTTGTAGAAAAATATATGCCAAGATAGAAGGGTTGGTAGTAGTATAATCTAACTAAGAAAGTGGCTATGTAGGGGTTAATATATTAAAGCAAAGCTATCTAATGAGAAAACCCTACTAAGCAACTTAAAACTATGTAACCTAAGTACTTTTGGACCAAGGATCCATGGATAGTTCTAAGAAAGCAAGTAAAACCCCTATGTAAAGCAAACTAGTTCATAACAATAAGCAAAAGCAACTATTAAGCATAACAATAAGAAAATAACAAAAGAAAACTATTTTAACTTGCCAACCTAAATTCAATGAGCAACTAACCTATGAAAGAAGGTAAATAAACAAGCCAACAACTATTCTATTAAAGCAAGTAAACAAGTAAGAAAAATATCTAGCTAACCTATTAAAGCAAGTAAACAAGTAAGCAGAACAACTATCTAGCCAATTAAAGCAAATAAACAACTAACTACTTTAAGATAACTTCTATTGCAAATAATCTAATTAAAACTTCTCATTTGACAACTATCTATCCTAAGAGGCAAGTGGACTATATTCTTAATTCAAACTTCAAAACTATTTCTAATTCATAAAAGGAAATCTATTTAATTGAAGGAAAGAAGGACTAACAACTAACCTTTAATCTATGATAAGCAAACTGCTCTCTAACATATCAAAGAAAAATACTATCTATCCTACAACATAAATAAAACTATATTTTGATCTATGAAGGAAAGAAACTATATCTTCTAATCTACAAAAACAAGAAACTATCTTTTGATCTACGAAAGAAAGAAACTATATTTTAACCTATGAAAACTCAAATATAGTGTTGGTGTTTGTGTGAATGTCTCCAATGTCGTATGATATCTCGATGGCACTTTACAACAAAGGATAATTCAAGCGGTATAATCTCTACACTGATCTCAATAGCAAAGTGAAAGGTATGGATTTAAACAATCCAATGAGAATTTAGCCATTATGGAAACAATGTTAATTACCTTGCATATTCATGAAATTATTAACCATCAACAATATAACGAGATCATAATTGTACTAATATGCTATGTAAACAACCTTCATAATTAAATTCAATCATTAACTAAGAAATATAATTGCAATCTAATTCTAGGAAAGGAACTGCATAAAGTCAAACTATGCTATATCTATCTTAACAATTCAAAGTGCAAGAAAGAAAATGCTTAAAAACATAAATTAAAACATGGTTCTAGCATATGACAAGTAAAATAATGAATAAACTAATTAACAAATAGTTAGAAAACTCTAAATGACATTTAAATAGGCAATAAAAACTGAAACTAACCCTATCCATCCACCGAAGCCTTGGTTAAAGAAAGCATGAAATAAAACTTTGTTCTACTATGTTTTAAACTTGACTCTAAAAGCATAAATAAAACACAATCTAATATTTAATTGCACACGGGGTTAGTGTATGATCTTGCAAACTTGTTCCTAATTATGAAATCAATGCATATTAACAAAAACCTTCATACTAACCTACAAAAGAGAATTAAAACAGTTAAACTATAACAACAAAATATATGACATCTAAGCTATGAAATGCATAAATAACACATAGAACGGTTACCATACTACTGGTGGCCCCCCCATTAATTTGTGGTCACTTTTCAAATGCACACCACAAGCTTAGCGAAACGATTTCACCATTAAAACTTGAAAAACCCAGACTTATACAATTCTAGCAATTGAAAAATGTAAAAGACAGAGGAAAACATTTTTATCTTTATCCTCTAATTTTTCTACTACTCTTTAGCTATTGTATGACCACCACAGTGGTATTTATAAGATTTGCAGACCAAGTAGTTGACCACAGGAGGGTTGAACCACTTCTAAAAATGACAAATTACATTAATGGTTCCATAACTGCCAAAATAGAGCGAGCCAATAATCGCCCTGCTCAACAACCTAAACTAAATTGTCAAGAGTTTAGTAGCTGGAGGAGATAAGCACGAGAAAAACCCATGTTCCTTATTCTCCCGCCATTGGCCGCCAATACCATAACCTCCAAATTGACCACCTTTTTTTGCAAGATGCAATGTTGGACGAAGTGCCAGACTAGGTACCGGATGCTGAATTGAAAACCATGAACTACTCTGAACTCATTCAGAATTTCAGGAAATGGCATATGTGGGACCTAATTGGGAATATTATGCATAAAACCCATGTTTCATATTTTTCAGATTCCACTTCATGCTCCCACAATTTAAGGTTTAAGTTAGTTGCCTGTAATAGTGCCAGATGGAGTACCGGAAGTAGAAACATGATGAGATTTTGCCCTGTCACACTAAAAAACGCGAATTATATGCTTGGAAACATAAAAACATAATGAATTATAATCAAGATTGACATAAAACATGAATTATGCATACCTGGTGTAGATCATATAGTTTTGATACAAAATATTTCAAAAACTTCTTTAAAACATGAAAATGCATATACACATTCGACAAAAAGGATCTAATTAACGTCATAAAATCGATAATATCTCGGGCCCAACAATTGTGCAGGCAATTGTATGATACCAAAAGGAGATTGAGTATCTTTGAGAACATCTAACACCAACAAATCCACCAGCAGTAAAGGAGAAAAGGAGGCAAGTAACAACATCGCAACCACAGGAGATGGAGAAATAGGTTAGCATGGCAACTGACTTACTCAAGAAAGAAGCGCAACTTTGGACAAGACTGGAGGAGGATCCATAGGTTCAATGCTAGGACAAGGAAGAGGAAAGGATCAATTAAGCGATCCAAGAACTCAAACAGAGGCAAGAGACCATACAAATTCTAGAACGCATCAAGGGGATGCAAGAGATGAAGAAGATGCAGGTAGAACTTATCACTGTGCAAATACAGAAACAAGACCGTCAAGCTCAAATAGAACCATTACAGGAACGGGTAGTAGAAGTAATCGCACAGGTAGAAGCATCTAGAACAAAAATGGCACAGGCATAGGCAGAATGTGCAGGATTACTGAGCGACAAAGTGGCAGTTCAGGTAGTGGATACCATTAAGGAGAGGACCGTGCAGGCACTGACAAAAGCAACAGAGATGAGGGAAAAGTTGCAGACAATCACCGAGGAGATCGAGGCAGCTCAGAAATATTAGGTGACTCAGGACGAGTCACATGTGAGTGTTGGGGGCCTATTGGTAGTAGGATGAATTGGGAAAGAAAGCGTGCACATAGAATAATGACAGTTGGAAGAGAAATCGTGGGAAATAAATCATTCAAGAGGAAAGCAACAACTGGTAAGAAGCACAACGCGTGAGCATGCAAAGAGGAGGCGGCAGCTGGAAGGAAGCAAAGCACACAAGCATAGAAGGAAGATCTAATGACTGTAGGGTTAGGTTTTTTGTAAGGTTTTGCGTAAATGGATGAAGAGACCGATATATATAAATATAGATACGTGGGTATCATAGAGAGGTTCGGTTCACTATCTATGTAGAGTTCGGGTTGTTTTCATGTAATGTTATTTATTAGAATAACTACTTTTGTAAAGCGATTGAGCTAGAGAGGAGGCGAGAAGTTAGATATTGAGTATTAGATCGTAGGCCGACAAGCCTGGTGCGATCTAGTTTTCCTCATAGAGATCTTACCCATCTGAGGAGAATTGTAAGCGTAGGGCATGAGAGTTGCAGAACTACCATAATAAGAGAGCCAAGAGCTAAATCCTTGTGGACATATCCCAGGATGGGGTGAACCATGGTAATACTTGTGTAATGTGATGAATGCATGAATATATTTGTCATACTTTTATTAGTTAAACGTTGTGTGTAATGAATGAATGAGTTATTATATTGCTTGGTTAATTGTTGTTGGGATGTAACGAAAAGATACCACAGAGGTTAAAATATAAAAGAGAATAAAAGTAGTTCATAACACAAGTTAGAATAAATGGATCATAATACAGATCCCATATCTCATACTCAATCCTAGGTTGTAAACACATGAGTCTTACAATCACCCATTTAAGGCTATCTCGGGTGAGACTGCGTAGTGCACTCTGTGTGTTGCGTTTCCTTCTTGTTTACCAAAGGGGATGATAGTTTTAGGCTTTGTTGGTACCCTTGAAGATATGAACCCTGGGTCAACAACATAGGTAGTAGGAAATATATGTTCAAGATAAGCCAACAGTGGAACAATTGAAGAATCCAGTCACTGGGAGCATGTGTAATATCCCTCGATTGAACCCAATTGTAAATGTAATATAAATATACTTAATATGGTGAGTTGTTTTGACCTCATTTGATAATGCAAATCATGTGGCATAGTGCATGCATGAACTGCGCAGTAAAATGATGTAATATGCACATCGCAAGATACCGCACGCAGTAACTGAAGTGCACACAACCTTGAGGACAATGGATACCGCGTGCAGTAACTAAAGTGTGCACAATATTAAGGTCAACAAACCTTTATGTATATGATATGAATTATAGGCTGGTGAGCCAATATTATAAGCCATAATTCTTATGTTTTGGTATTAGGCCGAAATGCCTAGATGTCAAGGGCTAATGCACCTAATTTGTACATGACTCATGATTAATATAAAATACATCACTGCGCGCAGACCAACCACGATAAAAGAGATGGGGGACTGAACTTCACCAATTAGGAAAGGGAGGGCCAAAAGTCAAGGGAATATTATATTAATATTTCCTAAAACATAAAGTATGGATAATTATTTTATCCTAAGTCCTAAAGTTGGGGACAAGTGGACAAAAGTAAATTCCGATATGACAAGTGTCAAGTTGTGGACATGCATTCATATCGTGGCGGAACTTAGCTCATTGGGAGATTTCTCAGGGATACCTTACCAACAGCGGGGCAACCATCATTCTCACAATCACTTTTCACAAAGAGTTCATAGTAATTCCTGTACACACTCAGTCACCAAGTCAATAATTCCATGACAATTTCACTCATACATTCTGTTATCCTTGAGACAACCATTTCACCTTTCCAAAGCCTGTTTCCACACCCTTTTTGGTTTGTGTACCTGGTTAGCTTGGAGAAGGATTGAAGAAGCGGGTTTCCAGGCTCGTGAGAAGTTCTCTAAGTGAGAAAATTGTTGGGGATTGATTCTTGAATGTGATAAACTGCAGCTACAATGCTCCGAGACTTCCGTTCTGGCATGTTGCTGAAGCCCTGGAAGGGAAGTGGGGCAACCAAGGGACTGCTGAGAAGAGAACGGGAACACTTCCTTGGGTGGGATAGGCATGTGGGGAATGAGAGGTTGTAGGTTTTTAGTTTAGTGAGCACCTAAGATAGAGTCTTTCCTATTGTCCATGAGCCTTAGCCTGGATAGGAACCTGTTACCCTGGGTGGAGTTTAGGGCCAACTTGGGGTGACTCACTATTGAGAGTGATGAATAGTGTAGTCTATGGCTGGGAGGTTCGTGAATGGTCTGTAAGAAGTTGGTGACAATATTTATAAGATAAGTACCAATTGTATGATAAATTGATATGTTGTTTTGTTATTTACATGCGTATCTTACGATTTTATCATATATGTGATTATGATTTCTTGTGTGCTTATGGGTAATTTCCTGTAAATGATGCATATGAGTAGTTACTGTTATTTCAATATAAAAGTTGTATGTTACAGAAAGTAATTGTTTGTTTATGTTTAGATGTAAAGATTATATGATCATGATGTGTGTATATGTTTTAGTTGAATGCAATTTAAAGAGTAAATTTATGTGGCATTGCTTAGTTTACTATTGGGTATGCTATTGTATGTTCCGTAGTATGGGAACCAAAGTGTTCCCTAGAGTAGCATGGCTCAGACTGATGGATGGGAATGTTACCGACTGGTGTCATAGCATGAGTGGATGATCTGGAGTGGCGTACCCCAGCCTGAGGTTGGCCAGGGGGATCGTTACAGTATGGTATCAGAGCTTCAGTTCAACACTGAGTTTGGATGGGCCAGAGGGGTGCAATTGAAGTGAATATTCACAGAAAAGTAAATTTAAAGTGACTAGAAGTGGAGTCATGGAGTGTCCACGGAAAAGGTTGGAATACTGGCACGCGTGGAAAATTTGGCACCGCGCGGGAAAACATTGGCGTGCCGGTGTGCACGGTAAATTGTGGCACCGCGTGGAAGATTATTATGTGTAGATGCATGTGCTGAAATTATCTTTGCGCGGTAAGAACAAACATAGTAAGGTGCACATGGGGTGCGCAAGTATTTATTAACACAGGGGAGTTCTATTAGTATGCGCATAAGTATGAGTATAAGTTGTTTCGTGACGGTGTATTCAGTAGTGTGCACAGATATTTGAGCACTATGGAATATGTTAAACTTAACATGGTGCATGCATAGGATGAAAATGAATGTGGAATATTGGTGCACAGTATCGAAACTGTGTGCAATGGGTATTGGCGCATAACACCAGAGTAGTGGGCGTAAGTAGTCAGTATGACAAATAAGAAATGCACAGTAGATTTAGGTGCATGGAGAAGCGTTTTACCTTGTAATATTGTCATGCACGATAAATATAAATGAATAGGTCAAGTTAATGTGCACAAAGTCACTTGGAAGGCGATGAGTCTGAGTTTAAATTGCATAATAATAAAAAAAATAAAAATAAACACATAACCGCATCGAAGCATTGATTAAAAAGAATTCTGAGTTTTAATTTCCTCCGATTTAAAGAGATGAAAATCAAATATAAGATTACAAGAAAAAATTATTATAAAATAAACAAGAGTGATAACATCACCAGATAGAAATTGTAATAAAACAGCCTAAAATCCGTTTCTATATTTATATAATCATATTAATCACAAAATTACAAAAGGGTGATGACAGTAGTTAGCCTGTTGTAAAAAGGGTCATTTGAAGAACATGCCTATCATCTCTTGTACTCTTTACCTCCTCTACTGGCTATTCAAAATTTGCTAAGACATGCTTATCTTAGTTGAAGACTTACTTCAGCTTTGCGATCTCCACCTTTAAATAAGAGTCTAACCAGACTGGTTGATTCTCTCTAACACTTTCGGCTGCTTTAGCTGTAGATTCCTCCTTCTTATGCTGCTTACTCCTTTTCTTCTTAGTGGCTAGCCTGTTGATGACTAAATCCTTTATAGTGGGATTCAACCTGACTTCCAATTGCGAGTCTATAACTGACTTTGTGTGGAACTTAGTTTCTAGAATGTGTGCAAGGACCCTTTCCTCCTTATTCACAAGAAAACTTAGCATGTTGCTCGAAAAACCAGTCTCACTCGACTTAGCCTTGTCCATGTATCTCAAGTTGGATATACCAAAATGTGTCTTTACAGAGAGCAGGAAGTTGAGCAGTTTGGAGATTACTTTGGTTATGGATACACATATATCTTCATACTTGGGGAGTGGTAATTATAGAACTCCATTTATGAGGTGCAAACATATTATGTACAAGACCATTGGGTTTCCATGCTCAACCAATCCATTTCGAATGATTATATTTTGAGTTTGTTACATGGCGGCGTACAGCTGATGTCACATGGTTGCGAAGTACCAAACAAATGAAGCAGGGTGAGCTGACTAGTCGTCACCCACTCCACGAGTCGTGGATTTTACATGTTGAGACATGTGATACCGTGTTTTGGCGAAAGTGGTTTTGACAAACCACCTTCTTGCACAAGTGTATATTGGAAGACTCTACGTTTCTGTGTTATCGAGACTTGGGTCTTATCTAGAATTGTCGTGGTGATAAAACCAGGAAACTGGGAGTGATAATGTTGATGTGTATGTTGAATCGAAATGGTGCATATTCTCATGAATTGTTGAATTGTTAGCCTCATTAGTTTCGATGGATGCATGTTTTGCAGAATTAACAACAACTCGGTTAGGTCAGACTAGTGAAAAGTCCATAGGAATGGAAGAGGCACAGGTGATTTACAGTCATCCAGAGAAGAGAAGAGGGATGGATGTCCATTAGGGCATGGAAGGAATGAACTCCAACGGACATCGAGAAGAAAGGAATGAAGATGTGAATATGACTGAGACCATTAAGAACTTGCAGAAGGATTTCCAAAGCCATAAAGATGATAATGAAAGGCTTATGAAAGCCAAAGAGAAACATGACGACTTCAACATGAAGCTATTGGAAGGTTTGAACATAATAGAGAAGAAATTGGTTAAGGAGAGTGGCTCAAGTAAATATGAGAGTCACAAATATTCATAGGAGAAAGGAAAAGTAAAAAGTGTTAGTAGACATCACCATCATCCCCAAAGGAATTCCCATAAGAGAGCAGGCAACAACTCAAGTCTATCCCAAACCAGAAGGTATAAGAGATCTGGGGTGGATAAGATGCGAGGAGAAATGAACAAAATCAAACCTCCTACATTTGAAGGTGAGAACAAGAAGGATGAAGATGCTGAAACATGGTTGTCAGGCATTAGGGAGTATTTTCAATTGCATAATTATTCTTCTAATGCTGAAGGTAGAATCGCTATCTATCAAAGCAAAGGAAAGGCCTCCATGTGGTGGGATCAACTTGTGCAGGTACATCACATTGTAGAGAAAAGTGTTACTTGGAGGGAATTCAAGAAGTATTTTGAGAAGAAGTACTTCCTGCCATAGTCTTGTTTGTGAAAAAGAAGGATGGAACGTTAATATTATGCATTGAATTCAGACAGTTGAATAAAGTGACTGTTAAGAACAAGTATCCTCTACTAAGGATTGATGACTTCTTTGATCAATTGAAGGATGCAAAGATATTTTCAAAGATATATCTCAGATCAGGATACCATCAGGTAAGAATTAAAGAATAAGATATTAGCAAGACTACCTTCAGGACAAGGTATGGTCATTATGAGTTCACAGTGGTACCCTTTGGATTGTCAAATGCACCAACTGTTTTCATGTGCTTAATGAATGGTGTTTTCCGAGAGTATTTGAACAAGTTTGTAATTATCTTTTTGGATGACATTCTTATATATTCCAAGTCAGAGGAAGAGCATGAACATCATTTGAGGATGGTGTTGCAAGTATTAAGGGAACATCAGTTGTATTCCAAATTGAGCAAGTGTTCATTTTATCATAAACAAATTCATTATTTGGGGCATATCATCTCAAAAGATGAGATATAAGTGAACCCTAAGAAGATAGAAGCCATTAGAGAATGGTCAACACCAAAGAATGTGACATAGGTCAGATCATTCATGGGCCTTACAGGTTACTACAAGAGATTCATTGGAGGATTCTCAAAGATAACACACCCAATCACTTCCTTGCAAAGAAACAATATGAATTTTTAGTGGACGTCGAACTGTGAAAGGAGTCTCCAACATTTGAAACAATTATTGACAAGTTCTCTAATACTAAGGATTGCAGACCCAAATGAATATTTTATTGTATGCACAGATACATGTAATGAAGGACTTGGTGGATTAATCAGTCAAAATGGATTCATGATATGTTATGAATCAAGGAAGTTGAAAGAGCATGAAATAAACTATGCCACTCATGATTTGGATTTGGTAGCCATAGTACATGCCTTGAGGAAATGGAGACCCTACCTCATGGGAAATAGGTTTGAAATAAAAATAGACCACAATGGTTTGCAATATTTATTTGATCAACCAAATCTAAATGTTAGGAAAAGTAGACGGTTAGAATTTCTAAGTGAATATAACTTTGATATAAAGCATATCAACGGGAAAGAAAATAAAGTGGTTTATGCACTCAATAGGAGGGTGCATGAACTACGTGCTACAACCATCAACATGTATCAGACTGATGTTAAAAGAAAACTTATGGAGGTTGCAAATACAGATTTACAGTACAGAGAATTGGTAGCAATGATACAACAGGGTAAGATACTTCGGAAGATGGATATTTATAAGTTGGGACTAGATGGAATGTTGTTGCACAAGAACAAAATTTTCATACCAAATGTCCAGGACTTGAAACATATAATTTTTCATGATATGCATAATGTTCCTTATCCAGGGCACCCTGGATATCAAAAAACTGTAGCAGTGGTCAAGAGCCAATACTTTTGGCTAGGTATGAAGAGAGATATAGCAGAATACACCGCAAGATGTATGGAATGCAAGAAAGCTAAAGATGAACATAGGAACCCAACATGATTGCTTCAACCTTTGCCCATTCCTAAATGGAAGTGGGAAGTGGTGACAATGGATTTTATTATGGGATTTCCTAGAATAGGCAAGCTACATGATTCGATCATGGTGGTAGTGGAAAATCTTACGAAAGCTGCCCATTTTATTCCACTAAAAAATACTGACAAGGAAGCTAATGTCGCTAATATTTTCATAAAGGAAGTGGAATGATTGCACAAAATTCCTAAAACGATTATGTTTGACAGAGACCCGAAATTCACCTCGAATTTATAGAAAGGATTGTTCAAAGGATTTAGAATGAATTTGAACTTTAGTACAACTTATCATCCTGAGTTTGATGGACAGACAGAAAGAGTGAATAGGGTGATAGAAGATATACTGAGAATGTATGTGATGGACAAACCATCGAAATGGGAAGACTACCTACACTTGGTAGAATTCACTTACAATAATGGGTATCAGGCATCATTGAAGATGAGCCCATTTGAAGAAATTTATGGAAAAAGGTGCAATACTCCAGTAATCTAGGATAACCCAGCTGATAGAATAGTAGTTAGGCCAGAGTTGCTCAAGGAGATGGAGGACCAAATGTTAAAAATTAAGAAGAATTTGAAAGCTACCCAAGATAGACAGAAAAGTTATGCTGATAAAAATAGAATCCACAGAGAATTCAAAGTGGGTGATCATGTTTTCCTGAAAGTGAAATCTAACAAGAGTTCTCTGAAGCTAGGAAGTTACGCCAAGTTAGCAGCTAGATTTTGTGGACCATTTCAAATCCTAGAGAGGATTGGTCCAGTTGCTTATATGATTGTATTTCCTGCATCTATGTCTATTCATAATTTCTTCCATGTATCATTTCTAAATAAATATATACCCGATGCTAATCATGTTATTGATTGGAATGTGATTCAGGTGGATAAAGAAGGCTCTTTTCAAGTGTATCCAGTGCACATTTTGGATCGGAAAGTTAAACATCTCTGGAACTGAGCCATAGGGCTTTCAAATGTTCAATGGACCTGGTATAGTTCTGAGGATGCCACTTGGGAGCATGAAGATGCAATGCGGATATAATATCCACATATTTTTTAAGACTTTTGAAAAATATGATATATATGGGTTTATGATGCACTAAGGATAGTGCATAAATAAGGGGAGGGGATTGTAATATCCCTCGACCGAACCCAATTGTAAATGTAATATAAATATAATTAAGCTGGTGAGTTGTTTTGACCCCATTTGATAATGCACATCATGTGGCATAGTGTGCGCATGAAATGCACAGTAAAACGATGTAATATGCACATCGCAAGATACCACATGTAGCAACTAAAGTGTGCGCAACCTTGAGGATAGCAGATACCATGCACAATAACTAAAGTGCGCACAATATTAAGCTCAACGAACCTTTATGTATATGATATGCATTATAGGCTAGTGAGCCAGTATTATAAGCTGGAATGCTTATGTTTTGGTATTAGGTCGAAACACCTAGATGTCAAGGGCCAATGCTCCTACTTTATACTTGATTCATGATTAATATAAAATAAATTAGTGTGCGCAAACCGACCACGATAAAAGAGATGGGGGACTGAACTTCACCAGTTAGGAAAGGGAGGGCCAAAATTCAAGGGAATATTATATTGATATTTCCTAAAACATAAAGTATGGATAATTATTTTATCCTAAGTCCTAAAGTTGGGGACAAGTGGACAAAAGTAACTTCTGATATGAAAAGTGTCAAGTTGGGGACATGTATTCATATCATGGGGGAACTTAGCTCATTGGGAGTTTTCTTAGGGATACCTTACCAACAGCGGGATGACCATCATTCTCACAATCACTTTTCACGAAGAGTTCACAATAATTCTTGTACACACTTAGTTATCCAGTCAATGATTCCATGACCATTTCACTCATACATTATGTTATCCTTGAGACAACCATTTCACCTTTCCGAAGCCTGTTTCCGCACCCTTTTTTGTTGGTGTACCTGGTTAGCTTAGAAAAGGATTGAAGAAGCGGGTTGCCAGGCCCGTGAGCAGTTCTCTAAGTGAGAAAATTGTTGGGGATTGATTCTTTAATGTGCTAAACTGCAGCTACAATGCTCTGAGACTTCCAGTCTGGCGTGTTGCTGAAGCCCTAGAAGGGAAGTGGGGCAACCGAGGGACTACTAAGAAGAGAAGGGGAACACTTCCTTGGGTGGGATAAGCATGTGCATAATGAGAGGTTGTAGGTTGTTAGTTGAGTGAGCACCTAAGATAGAGTATTTCCTGTTGTCCATGAGCCTTAGCCTGAATAGGAACCCATTACCCTGGGTGGAGTTCAAGGCCAACTTGGGGTGACTCACTGTTGAGAGTGATGAACAGTGTAGTCTATGGCTGGGAAGTTCGTGGCTGGTCTGTAAGCAATTGGTGACAATATTTATAAGATAAGTACCAATTGTATGATCAATTGATATGTTGTTTTGTTATTTACATGCGTATCTTACGATTTTATCATATATGTGATTATGATTGCTTGTGTGCTTATGGGTAATTTCCTGTAAATGATGCACATGCGTAGTTACTGTTATTTCAATATAAAAGTCATATGTTACAGAAAGTAATTATTTGTTTATGTTTAGATGTAAAGATTCTGCGAGCGTGTTGTATGTATATGTTTTAGTTGCATGCAGTTTAAAGAGTAAATTTATGTGACATTGCTTTGTTGACTACTGGGTATGCTACTGTATGTTCCACAGTATGGGAACTAAAGTGTTCCCTATAGTAGGATGGCCCAACCGGATGTATGGGAATGTTATCGAATGGTGTCAGAGCATGAGTGGTTTCTCTGGAGTGGCGTACCCTGGCCTGAGGTTGGCCGGGGAGATTGTTACAACATGGATCTTAATCAAGGTGAATATTTTATGCAATATGGTTACATCTTCAAAGGAAAATAATTATTTGGTTCAATGAGGGAAAATATTATGAGAGAACTTTACATTAGTGGTTTGGTAGGACATTTTGGAAAGGATAATATGCTAGCCTTAATCGAAGATGAGTATTACTGGCCGAAGATGAAAAAATATATAACTAGGTATGTGGCACGATGCTAGATTTGTCAAATGTTTAAAGGACACTCATAGAACACAAGGTTGTATATGCCACTACCAGTGCCCACAGGTCCATGGACATATATGAGCATGGATTTTTTTTTGGGGCTCCCAAACACACAACAAGATAATGATTATATTTTGTGGTTGTTGATACTTTCTCTAAAATGGCTCATTTCATTGCTTGCAAGAAAACTAGTGATGCATCGCGGGTGGAAAAATTTATTTTTTCATAAGTTGTTAGATTGTATGGGGTTCCAAAAGCTATTACCTCTGATAGAGATACTTGGTTCTTGGGTCATTTTTGGAGGAATTTATGGAATAAAATGGGGACTAAATTACATTTCAATGGTTCCTATCACCCCCAAACGTATGGGAAAATGAGATTGTAACTCAGAGTTAGGGAGATCTGTTACAAAGCATTGTTGGAGAGAAGCCCAAGCAATGGGATTTGGCTTTACCTCAATTAGAATTTTCCTACAATAGTTTAATGAATGTATCTATAGGTAAATCTCCATTTCAGGTTGTTTACGGTAGAAACCCTATGGATTTTGTAGATTTCGTGCAACTACCACTTGGGGATAGGATCAATGATGATGGGGAAGAATTTGTAGAACAAATTCAATAGTTGTAGCAATAGGTGAGACAAAAATTGCAGGCCAGTAATGAACATGAAAAAATTATCGAAGATGCTCACTGATTATACTAGGTATTCAATGAAGGTGATTCGGTGATGGTTTATTTATAAAAGGAGTGGCTTCCTTGAGGAACCTACCACAAATTTAAGTATAAGAAAATTGGTTCATGCAATATTCTCAAGAAAATCAATGACAATTATTATAAGGTTGATTTACCAGCTGACCTCGATATCTCCCCTTTGTTTAATGTTTCTGATTTGTATATCTTCCATGGGGACAATATGGGTGATGAAAGTGAGGCAGAGGTGGATTGGAAACAGACCATTCCAATCAAGAAAAAGGAAAAGATTACACATATTTTAGATAAGAAGACTCTTCATACTCGACATGGCCAATACAACCGATATATGGTCCAGTGGGAAGGTGTAGCACCAACAGAGAGTATGTTAATTTCAGAGGGTGAATTAATGAACACATATCCCATAAATGGAAATAGTTTGAAGACAGTAAATTCCAGGATCTGCGTTCTTTTCAACCAGAGGAGAATGATGCAGGTATTTTTCGTGGATTTTCTAAGGGTCATAAATTTTGACTCAGTTATCTATTTGGGATGAAATTTTACGGGGAGTTGCAACTGGATTGGACATTGTTTCGACACCTTTTCAGGGCCAAATTCCTTCATATAATGCCTCAAATTAGGGTTTTAGTGTTTTTGCGATAATTTTGAATTTTTCAATTATCAGTTATCTCTTAGTTTATGAGATTAGTTAGAAAAGAGAGTTGAAAAACAATTTCACGCTAGTTAGCTCTTAGTTAGTGGTCCATTTTAGAGTCATTCGAGAATTTTCTAAATTTACCTATTTTTCTAAAAAATAGTTGTTTTCCTAAGTTTTCGGAAATCCCAGATAGTAGTTATAAGGGGATGAACTTCGATTGTAATAGTTAGGATGGAGAAGGAATAAAGAGAATTATTTTTCCATTCTCCTGCATTTTCATGGTTTATTTGATCTTGTGAATGAATCTCAGGCTTTGGCTACATCACAGTGGATCTTGAGAAGATAGAGAACAATAGAGGATGGTCACTTCCAAAGAATGTGACAAAGATAAGATAATTCATGGGTCTTTCATGCATCAGTCCACACAACAAAATCTTCATTCGAATATGGAATCTTCAAGATTGGTGAAATTTTAAAAATGTCTTTCAACTGCTGAGAGATCTCTTCACACTTAGAATTCCTTTTAAAATTAACTCCATCAAGGTCCATCATAGTGGTGGTGGATAAATTAACTATGGTGACACATTTTATTCCTGTGAAGACCATACACAAGGAAACAAATATTGCAAATATATACATGAAATAAGTTGTCAAGCTACACGGAGTGCCTGAGGAAATAGTTTCAAACATAGATCTAAATTTCACTTCCAATTTTTCGAAAGGTTTGTTCAAAGGATTTGGGAAAAATATAAACCTTAGCACATTGTATCACCTAGATTTATATGGACAAATAGAGAGGAGTAATAAAATAATTGAGGACATGCTCAAAATTTATGTCATGGATGAACAATAAAAATAGGAATATGGATCAAACATCAAAATGGGAAGCTTATATTCACTTAGTGGAATTTGCATACAATAATGGGTATCAAAACTCATTAAAATTGAGCATATTTGAAGCATTGTATGACAGAAAATCTAACACACTAGTAAGTTGGGATAATCTAGCTGACAAAGAAGTTGTCGGGATAGATTTGTAGAAGGAAATGGAAGAGAAAATGGCAAAGATCAAGTAAATTTAAATCTTGCACAAGATAGGAAGAAAATTTATGTATACAAGAGAAGAGTTTTAGAGATTTCAAGGTGGGTGAACATGTATTTTTAAAAGTGAAAGTGAAGAGAAGTTCGCTAAGATTAGGAAGTTGCTGGAAGTTGGTCGCAAGATATTGTGGACCTTTTGAAATCTTATAAAATATAGGGTCAATTGCATATATGTTATCATTTCTTGCATCCATGAGAGGGAATAATATATCTCATGTGTCATTATTAAATAAATAAGTGCCTGACCATAACCACATAATTGATTGGAATGTGATCGAGGTGGAGCACAAAGGGGATTTTTGAGTGGAACCAATACACATCCTGGACTATAAATTCGAAGTGATTAGGAACAAATCCATATCGATGGTAAAATTTTAATGGACTTGCTATGGTCCTGAAGATGCTACATCGGAGAATGAAGAAAACATGCAGGACGAATACCCACATTTTTTTGATAATTTTGAAGAAAATAAAATGCAAGAGTCCATTTTGAGTATCTAGAGTTATGGAACCACATCTCAAAGTCCTATCCAACTATGATAGGGGCCTTCATAAAATAATGGAACATTCCGTAGGTTAATCCTGATAAATGAATGGTACATTCCTTGGGTTAACCTTGATAAATGAAAAATGCATTCCTTAGGTCATCGAGTTGAGAGGAACAAGAGTTTATGGTTGAAACTGTTGCTAGAGTTGTTAAATTATATAATTTTATTTCTTAAAGTATTGTGATGTAAATTTATGTATGTATGTATATCAACATAGTGTTAACTAGGGATGGAAAAAAATTGTAGGGGAGGGGGAATGTAATGTCCCCACTATAATAGCCAGTTTAATTAATGCTTAATGTAGATATAATGTGCGGTTGAGGCCAAGTGTTGTATATGAAAAATGTATTTCTATGTTTTGATAATAAAATGCGATGTCAGATTTTAAGGGCATATAGAAAGAGATGGGGGTTGAATTAATACACAGGAGAGGGGAGGGCATAGGATAATGTCTAAGAGGGGTCGAAGGGGGAATTACACATGTCTATTAATTCCACCCAAATTCCTGAATTTTATTATGACTATGTATTAAACTCTAGTTTCTAATTGAGTGTTCCCAAAGCCAATCATTGAATACATGTAAGAGGGTGGGTGTGAGAAGTCACATACCATAGTTATTGGGAACATGGGGGTTGAATACAATCAATTCATGGAAGTTTGTAAGTCAATCAAGTAATCCAAAGAGAGGAAATTTGTATGGGTAACCAAAGAAGTATTAGACAATCAATGTTTTTGGGCTTGAGCAACAAGTATAGAGAAGAAAGGGGATCTTGGAGCTAGAGCATCCATGGAGGGATA
The DNA here is from genome assembly GCA_009831015.1 of Picea engelmannii. Taxonomy (NCBI): domain Eukaryota; kingdom Viridiplantae; phylum Streptophyta; class Pinopsida; order Pinales; family Pinaceae; genus Picea; species Picea engelmannii. The sequence goes on from ML777912.1 coordinate 1,847,911, forward strand.
ATTTTAGAGAATGCTGGAGAATTTTGGAGATGAATACTAAAGAGATATGTTTTCAAGCCTAAAGAGTGAACTCTTGTGTGAGTTTCATTGTAACAGTAAGTGTTTACTGCTATTTTTGCTGGTAGTTTTCCTAGAGGTGAATTCCCTTGAGTTCCCAACATAAATATTCCTAATTACATGTTCTAAAGAGACCCTGATAAATGAATGGGATTCCTAAAGACTAATATTAGTGAAGGGGTACATTTCTTGGGTTGGGAAAGTTGAGAGGAAGAGAGCTAGTGGAAAATCAGGATAGATGTAGGAGAATATCAGTGGGTTGTGGGATTTTTTAGTAGTAAGTGGACAGTGAGAGACCACCCTATTTTGTGGATTGATATCCCCAGCTCAAGGGTGACTTGTTATTGACATTTTGAACAAAATTTATATGGTAGGGTTGAATTTATGTCCCAAGAAGTTGGTTTCACAACTCTTTATAAAGATAAGTGTTTTATCTTCTCTTTGTTTTCATTATGAGTTTATTTGTTGTGCATTAATTTTGTAATTAGGAATTATTTATATGTCATTGTAATAAGATATTTATTTTATTCATGTATGGTTTTATCATGTTGTAGATTCATCAATTTTATGGTATTAGACAACTAAATCTAGTTAAAATTTGTGGTTGGAAGCTACAATAATTTAATTAGTTAGTAAGAATTTTATTTTATGAGTTTTTCTACATGTAATGGACCTCAAATGGGTTGGAGGATGTTAAAATTAAAGTAATGATTCCATATAGAGGTACCATAAATTGTTCAGGTAAATTCCATAGTATTAATCTCAACATGGGGGAGTATTTTTTGTATAGCCCCATGATTGCCATACCAATTGGGGGTGATGATGTTGTATTAGGGGTCCAAAGGTTAAAATAATTGGGAATAAAGTGTTATAGCCTTAATTTCCACCCTATATGCGAGAGAGGAATCCATAAAAATACGCAAGCCAAAATGCACATTTTTACTAAGGTTTGATCCCTTTTAGAGATCCTCATGGGACACATGGTAGAAAACATGCGAGGATCCTCATTGGTCACCAGTAGCTCAATTAGGGAGGATATATAAAACTTCTAGATTCAAGGAGTTACGAGGTGGTAGGAGAGGGATGAGTTGTATATCTATGGAAAGAGCATATGAACTCACATCATTCAAGTTTCTAGTGGTCTCTAGAAGATCTAGAAACTCTCTCAAACCTCTTCCAAAGAGATATATAAGAGAGGAAAGTCTTGGGAAGCACTTCTTGTCCTAGTCATTATAGCCATAAGTCAGAGAGCCTACCCTGACCAAGAATTTTAAGGGAGAAGCAAGGATCAAGGAGTCGAGGGATAATGGCATCATCACCAAGGTATGCATTGATGTAAGTTATATATAATATTTAATAGATAGTTAGTTTACCTCCATCTTATTAATGTTCTATTCATGAATGAATTGGATATCATCTGAGGATTAATAGATCACAATATACCTAAGGCATATTGATTATTCCTATTACTAAATAAATAAGAATATTGGTAGTGTTTTTTGCTTCTGCACAAGAAGCAAGTGATAGGAGCTTCAGTTGGAACTTCAGATCTACATCAGTGAGAACATGAAGAAACAACCTTAATGTTAAATTTATGTTGATCTACCCTTATTTTGTGTAAGAGTAATTTTTTTCTTTATATCTAAGAAACCATAGGAGTCTATTGATTAAGGTTGGTTGTCATTCATGTCAACCCTTGAAGAAAGCCTGGTAGCACAAAGGTTTGGGTAATGGACCCAAGTTCGTTTGATGTAAATATGACTCATTATTGTCTTATCATGGTTGATAAGAAGTACAAATGGATGAACTTCAAAGTGGTCCCCTTATGGTGAAATCCATCATGAGAAGATTCTTTTTGGATTGAGCTATCCTAGAAGTATGGTTAGAGATCCCATGCTTAATTGTGGAATAACGAGATGAAGGTCAATGAATTTGTCAGTGAAAATATTCTAGCTGGATAATGCTTTTCATGCCATTTCTGATGGCATGTGGAACATCACATAACTCTACACAGTTAGAGTTATGGCCATATAAAGTTGAAGAACCCTCATGAGTTATATAGAATCCCCCAGAAGTCAGGTGTTTGCAAAAGAAATTATTTAAATAATAAATTAAATGGATAACTCCCTAAAATAAGGAAAGTGTGATGCTACTTGAAAGTATAAATAAGAGGCAAGGCTCTCTCATTTAAACACACTTGAATATCATTGAATATCTATTTTTGTGAAAGTTTATTTGGGCAGGTATTATTGATAGAAAAAAATTGCAACAGAAAACATATGGCAAGAAAAGTGCAGAAGAAAAAGTGTGGCAGGAAAATCGCAGCAGAAAAAGTGCGACAGAAAAATCATGGCATAAAAATCACGGTAAAAAATCACAACAAAAAAAGTGTGGTAGAAAAATCACGACAGAAAAAGTGCAGAAGAAAAATCGCGGCATAAAAATTGCGGCATCAACATGGTTGGGGTCTATTTATTAGAGATATGGCACATCTTGTTCGAGGTATGTTTTGTGAGCTAGGGTTTAGCTCTTGAGATGGTATTAGATGTTTAATAATACTGCATATATCAAATTTGTTGAGGGATACAATTGGTATTTTGTTGCTGGCATTTGGCATATGGGTATTGGTCTTTTGGTTGTGAGGTGTCGTTGAAGTTGTTGGTTTGATGTAACGGTTTATGGTATTTGGTTTGTGTATAGAGTGATGAATTGTTAGATAATTTTTGATAGTTATATTGGTGTATGTATTTGGTATATGCTTGAGGTACATGTTGGGTACATGGTTGAAACAAGTAGTTGATGAGTTGTAACATACATGAGGTGTTATATTTGATGATTTGACACATACATGAGGTGTATAGTTGATGATGTTGGTACATCTTGATGAGTCGAGGTTGATGCATGGTACATGTTGGTTCAGGTTATTGGTACAGGTTGTTTGGTGCAGGTTGATTGGTACAGGTTGTTACAGGTTATAGGTACAGGTTGGCAGTGACAGGTTGAAAGTCGCAGTGGTTGATTCAGTGACAGTGACAGATTTTCTACATTTGGCATTTATATTTCAGGGCGGTTGAATGAGGCAAGGATAGGTAGTTGTAGCCACCTTTCGGTTGTAGCCGAATAACTTAGTGGGTTGTAGCCTCCTTCTGGTTGTAGCCAGAGAATTGGGAAGTTTGAGATTCCCTCAAGTTGTAGCCTTTGAAACTAGGGGGTTTGAGCCTCCTTCTAATTGCAGCTAGAAAACAAAGGAAGTTGGTGCTTCCAATGAATGTAATTCTTCAAGACATATAAGAAAAAACATTATGTGGTTTTCTTCCTCTTTGGGTTTCCACGTAAAAACAATGGTGTACTGTGTATGTGTGTGATTTCCCATTTGTTCATTTTTTATTTACTCTGTAACTATTGGATGATAATTCTACATTGATATAACACTTGAATTTTTGGAGAAAAGGGATTGTATTTCTCTATTACTGATTCACCCCCCCTCTTATTAATCTAACAATTGGGATCAGAGAGGGTTCCTTCAGAAATCAGTTTAACCACTAAAAGGAAGATCATGGAGAGAAACAACTTGTATAAAAATGGAATACCACAGTTTGATAGACATAAGTATGCATTTTGGAGCATAAGGATGAAGACATATATACATGCATAGGGATTTAAAATGTGATAATCAATTGTAGATGGATACACAGTACCAAAAGTTCTGCCAACAAATGACAAAGTAGTGAAACTCGGTCAGAATAATTCCAAATCCACAATAGCACTTATGAATGGTCTTAGAGAAATGATATTCACCAAAGTTGTACATTGTAAATATGCTAAATATATTTGGGACAAACTTCGAAATATTTATGAAGGATATTCAAAAGTCAAAGAACTTAATATGAAGGAATATGAGAATATTGCAACTTACTTTTTAAAAGTTGATGAAATAGTAAATATAATCATAGGATTGGGAGAAGAAATAAAAGAATATGTAATTGTTCAAAAGGTACTAAGATCTCTTCCTATGAGATTTGACCCTAAGATATCAACACTAGAAGAAAAATCATATCTGAACTCAATAAGCATGTATGAATTACATGGAATATTCATAGCATATTAAATGAGAAATGAATATGAAAATCCATATATAAAAGAAGAAGCCTTCAAATCATCCAAAAATTCAAAGAAAAAAAAAAGAACTTAGCAGCATGTTGGGCCCCAACAACTCCCCCTAAATGTTTTACAAAATTTAAAGGGCCCCCCATTAGAATCTTGATAATTATAATGAGCTACAGAATCAACCTTTTCAAATAGTTCCATATATTGGCTTTCTTTGAGAAAAACTTAAGACATTCACTATAGTATGAGACATTCATTACAAGAGTATATGTCAAAAGTTAGAAACGAGCATAAAAATTTCAATTTAAACAAAACGTTAATTTTTATCAAATGTTTGCTTTCGTTTAAATTATGATTATGTGTTCTTTCTTTTGCTCATTAACAAGTTTGACTATTTTGAATAATGGGTACAATACTTCATCAAATAATATCTTGGTTGGTTTCTCATTTTCATGAAATCATTTGGTGATATTAATTAATTAAATTGTTTTTTCATTTTGCATCTCATTTCAAAATAATAATAAAAAAAGAATTATCTATTATTTGTTTGATTTTGTAAAAAACTAAAACTAATATTTTTTCTCCATTAACTTGAAGCTTCTAGATCATATTTGAAAGCAAATTATAAACAATGTTTGTTTATAAGTTATAGTTAGTTTAAATTCATTTTTTATTTTTCTAGATTTTGTTTTATTCACAATTTTTAGGTTATTATTTTAGGTTTCTTTTTGTTTCACAGGTTTCTATTATCAAATATTTGATACGGATCTGATCATGGCTTGATTTTATTATCCAAATACGTTCAATATGATTGATCCAAAAATAATTTTGGATTGCTACAAATAATTTTATGAGCAACAAAGGATAAAATTTGGAAAGGCGTCAAGATCAGACAGACGATTTTGCAGAACTGATTGTAATCAAACAATGAAGAATATGAAGAAACGGTTGAAAACCCAGAACCCAAATGGACCCATTTACCTTCCGGTTAGACATTTTTCCAAAAAAATGCACGATTTGAGAGATATTGATGTCTTTTTACGAGCCAAATTTAAGGTGGCGGAATTAATAGTGATGCCCAAACTGTTCATTCATTGTATAAATATATGAGAAAGTTCAGAGCCAAAGGATCCAAGAATTGGAGAGGAGGATTTTTATCCTATCTCTTTTGTATATTATATCATTTGTAAAATTTTTATTTCTTTTCAAATGGAGTAATGGATGGCTGGAATCTTTAGGAGAATGGGCGACTATTTTCAAAGAAAAATATGGAATTCTAGGGTGCTTAATGGCTTTTGTCCTGTGAGTAAAATTGTTTCATTTTCATTATAATATCTTCATATTCTTTGAATAATTGATTATGCATTGATTTAAATTAGCTTTAGTCTATTTTATCAATACATGGTTAATTATTATCATTTATATATTAATTTTTCCAATCTTTAAAGTCTATTATCCAAAAAATTTCTTCCAGGACCACAGAATGGACAAGTGATTCCAAAAACTTAATGGAACAACATATATGAATTTTGGCTTTAGCCTTTTGTTTATAATGTTGTTATTTATGTTTTTTTTAATCTTGTCACATGTGCAGGTCTGATATCTTTAGATTAAATGATCTGTGATGTGTAGGAGGTTTATATTATAAATACCATCTATCATTTGCTTCATCAAAATACAAATGCTATGATTATATATTCGATTTAAATAATGAGATTTATCTTTGAGTTTTAAATTGAATGATAAAATGCATAGATTGCTCCCATATTTATCTTGTTGTAATCATGTATAATTATGAGATCACAGGTTTATGTTTGTGTTTCATTTCCTGTCATTAAAACCTAAGCTATCAATACATGTTTTGAATTTATTTAGAATAGTCATAAGGTTCATTACAGATTCATCTCTTGGACATGGCAGTTGGATGTTCACCATTCATGCATATGCTTGGATACACCTTACTAATTCATTGACATGATAGCTTCTTTGTATTTTTATGTCATTTACATATCATTGAAACTAGAATGTATGGTTCAGATTTGACTATCCACATGTTCATGTTTCATTAACTGTTTTTGCAAGATTATTTAAATTTATAAAAGAAAAACAATAAATATTTTTATGTTCTTTCTTTATCTGCTTCCTAGAAGAACTCATTTTTCACATCGATTTTCGTAAGTTTCGATTAAAACTAGCATCTTGTAAATCATGTAAATAAATGAGACTTGTATATCTTCTGCTTAAATACAACTGCTATAGTTACATTTGAACATATGTACATATATATAGTGTGTTTAGTAATTAGTTAGTTATTTCTCTCTTTTATTCGTTTCTTTTAGGATTTTTAGATTGGCTAACGGAACCATTAAACCCGTCAGAATGAGTTACACCAAACTGTTACATGTCAAAATTACTCAGCAGGATAAGTGTCGAATGTCCCGCTCAATCGTCGTAAGTGTCGCATATTCCATACAACTTTCGCAAGTGTCGCAAGTTGGTCACAAGTGTCGCAAATGATGTTCAGACATACTGCCATGTTGACGACACTAAGGAGACACTTATAACATCTCACATGACTGATTTGAAGGAGGAGAGATGGTTCACTGAAGTCAAATAACTCTTGACACCTGAAAGGAACCCTGAAACAAAGTTTTTGAGGGGGAGCGCTCCCCTACTTCAGCCGTAGAAGCGCTGGCGCTCCCCAGCCCCCTCTGAAGGAGCGCTGCTCATATTGAAGGCACTGGAGCTTCCCTAAAGCTTACCAGGGAGCGGTACAGCGCTCTGATGCCCCTTCTAAGGGAGCGCTTCCTAATCTGAGGTAGTAGTTGGCCCGTTGAGGAGAATAAGGGGAGGATCTTTCAGGATTAGGAGGCAGTTGTGCTCGAATTCTTGGTTTCATCAAGAGATCCATGATCTAAGGAGAAGGTTCCCAACTTGTTCTAAAGATAACTCAAGAGGTTAATCTCCTCTTAACCTATATAAACAGGCTTTATGATGGTGGAAAGGAGGGAAGAAGGGAAGATATGAAACTTATGATCTTGGAGGAAACTCACAGTCAGCCAAAGAAGAGTGATCAGTGAAGCTATTGTTATCCAGGTTGTGGGGCTTTCAGGCAAGGGTTAGACGAAGAGGACTTGATGAAGCTATCACATTCACATATACGATTGTAAGTATTGTTGTCGTTATTCTCATCAATATGACACGCTTGGCCTGTTTCTTTCTAGTTTGTGTCTAATGTCACATGAACTTATCATTAATTGATAGATCTGTTTTCAAGCTAATATCAATAAAGTAGGAAGCGGTCGTATCTTGTTTTGTCCACACAACTCAGCGAGGAGCAAAAGGATTGGAGCGCAACTCGGAGCGTGCATGGAAAAACGTTGATAAGAAGGTACTTATGTCATCCTTCCTTCTCATGTGTTAGTTTAGATAGATTTGAAAGGAAGTCAGTGTCCATGTTAAGCATTTTCTGTCTAGAGTTAAGGTCAAGCTCTTAGAGGCGATCTACCTGTCCGCAGGGAGATTTTCCTACAACAGAAACTGGCGACTCCACTGGGGAGATAGCCTCAAATCGAAACCTCTTGTTTGGATTTTTCTCCTCATTGACCTTGTTCTATCCCTTGATTGTTTCAGGCCTGGTTTACTCCTCTTTTGATTAGTTTCATGAGCTGGTTGGCTCCTTACCTTATCACACTCAGCATACTTGTCAAGTTTGAATCCCCATTTTTGGAATTTTTTGACATTTCTGGGACTTTTAAACCCTGGCGCCCCTGTCCTAGTGTTAACAGAGTACCAGTGCTCCACCATTCCCTTGCACAGAGCGCTACAATGCTCCTTGCCTTTGGCAACAGAGTGCCAACCTCTTTTTGGCCAAAAAACCTTCCAGAATTGCTTTGTTTAGGTTTTTCCTCTGTGTCTCATCTGCTGGGTGACTTTGTGAGTTAATGTTTCTTCCCATTCATCCTTGACATCTGTCTTTTTTAAAGAAGAAACATATCATTAGTTGGATCTTGTAGCCTTCTTCACCATTTTCATTGAGTTTTTCCCTGTTGAGTGAAATTTGAAACCCATTCATTGTTTTTTTTTTTTCTCCTCATCAGCTGAGTAAAAACCCTAGTGAATATCATCAAAGGCCTACAGACCTATTTATCTTGATTTGAGTCAAGGTCATTGTTCTCGACTTTTGCTTTTGGGTGTGAAGTTTGTTTTTCTCTTTGAGTGTTTCTTTTTCTTTCACTTTTTCGTTTTGATTGCTACGAAAGGGTGTATTGTTTGTGTGACTTTTTCTTGTGCTAGTTTGGTTTTCATTCATGCCAAAAAGATAATTAGCAAGACAAGCATTGTATTGTATTGATCATCATTCACACGCAAACAATAAAATATATCTTCATGATTGATTGTGCATATTAGAAGGCATTTAAATTTTTTTGCATTACATCGAGATTTGATTGAGAAAAAGAATTGTTTGAGGACACTCCTTATTTGTGCTTGTTAGTGAAAAGAACTTTCTCTCTCCCTTAGATAGATATTCATCGAAAGGAAATGACTGCTTATCATATTCGATGCATTCTTTGGGTCTGAGTCATAATCCCATTTGTTTCACTTCCATGCACCCCTTTGCGTAAAGAACAGCCATAAAAATCAACGGTAATTAAAAGTTATCTAGAACTTTTTCTTTTCTAGGATCCTCCACCAATAGTAGATTAGGCTTAAAAATTTGGATTAGGGCTGTGAGCATAACTCTCCAAAGTTTCTAAAACAAACAATAGCATCCTGAGTTAGGGAGAGTTAAATCCAGTTATCGTATAAGTCTACTTGGAATCCACCTCTCACACAGGGGTTACGCACGAGGTCACATTCGGGTAAGCTACGAGGACTAACCCTCCGTGGTTTAACTGATTGTGGTGGTCAGATTGTATTATGGGGATCACTTTGAGGTAAATCCACAATTACTGCATGGAAGCCTTTTAGTTGGTTTCGGGCTTGATACCCTGCCTGTACGTTCGGATCGGACTGTCGACTGTTCCCGCCCAGGGGCTGACTGCGAATTGGTAACCTTAGTGGCCATAATCTTTAGGGTCTTACACAAGGTGACGGTGACGGGAAGTCTCACTGTACCTGGAGCAGACATTAGTCAAACTCACTCGGGCTCTTTGGAGGGTAAATCCACAATTACTGCGTGGAAGCTTGCACCAAGGTGTAAGTCTGTTAAGAAGGTGGCCATTGTAACTGTTCCACCCTATCCCCGCCCCTTCTAGACTTGATCAAGCGACGTTGGATTTCATCACCAACTAGTACGGTCATCAAAAGAAGGTCATGTTTGCTTGGTTGTGATTCTTAGATTTTTTAGCGTGTGTTGTTTCTTTTCGTTAGTTGGCCATAGATTTCTTTTGCCAACTCTTTTCCGCCAACATCGACCCTCCACGCTGCTCGCAGAGGTTACAGTGACTTCCTCCAGAGAATATGGAAGGAAACACCCCTCTAACCCCTCATTCTACGGAGGAATCTCCTCAACAGAGTGAGGTTCATAATGCTACAACTTCCCAAGAAGAAGTTCCCATCCCTTTGGAGAATTTTCGAATTGTCTCAGAATCTCCGGAAGCATATCGCATTCCGGAGGGATACAAACGACAGATCCTCCACCTGAATTTCGCTGGAGAATTTGTGGTCATCCATCCTTCTGACATTCCGGTTGGGTCTTCTCAGAACCCCTTAGCCAGTGACCCTTTTTGGACTGCGGACGTTGTTCGGAGTCCACCACGCTTGGTGCAAGATCTTTATGGAATAGGAGAAGGTGTCGATGCACCTTTTTCCTATACTGTACCCCCAAATCATTTCACCGGTACTACCACTTTTACAGCCACACCAACCATTGGTCCGAACATATCGTCCGTTGGCCCAAGGTCTACTATTCCCCTCCAGACAGCCCATTTGACAATGGCCCTGCACATTCCGACTATCCCTGCCAGTAATGTGGTAGTTAATCAAGCCCCAATTGGCACACCTGCCACACCAAGACCTACACTCCCTTTGGGATTTAGGGCATTGAATGCTTCCGCTACCACCACTGCCCAAACCACTACCCAAATTGTTCCGGGAAGTTCCATATCTATCCAACAACCCGGAGGGACTGGTCTTGGTGGTTCCAACCCGATTGGTGGCACCGGTCCATCATTGACGTCTGGCTTCCAAATCCCGGGAACTCTACCTCAAACTGGGGGGCATCCTCCCTCCGTAGGACAAATTCCATTCGGAGGGAACCCTAATGCTGGGGGGCATCCTCCCATTGGAGGAATAATTCCATTCGGGGGGCACCCTCATGCTGGGGGGCAGCCTCAATCCGGAGTACACCATCAACCACAAGGACAAAATGTGTTTTCCGCCCCAATCCGTGGAGTGTCTCTTTTCAAGGAAATCCGCATGCCTCCACGGGGCAAAATGTCCAGACTCCACAACAACCCCCTTATGGACAAATGCCAAACCCACCCTATAACCCACAAAACGCATCCGGTTATCCTCCGCTCACCAACACTTCTCAAAACATCTCAAATCCTATGTACCTTGGTCAAAACCAACCTCACATTAGAGGGCCCACAAGTTATAATTATCCACATAACCCAGTATTGGGCCCCACTGGTGTCCCTTTGCCACACCAGCATTACCCACAGGTTAACCGACAACTACCCTTTTTAGCCACCCTGGACCTTCCAGACTTGTCTCGGTTAACGAATGATCCCATTTATCATTCCCCGGTTTGGCCAACTATCCTAGCTAAACTTCCTTCTGATGTCCCAAAATTTGACGGAAAGCCCGGAGAAGACCCAAACAATCACGTGATGACCTTCCATTTGTGGTTTTCATCCAACTCCCTCATGGACGATTCGATTTGTTTGCGTCTTTTCCAACGAACACTCACGGGTTCCACATCAAAATGGTATATTGAATTAACACGCACATCTTTTCATGATTTCAACTCCCTTGCCATGTCCTTCCTCACACATTTCCAACTACCCATTCGGTATGAGATGGGTACTGAACTATTAACCTCTCTTCGTCAGACAACTTCCATACTTATACTTAGACTTAGTCTATTCACAATCCGGTACTCTACATGAGTTGATACCGAACGCTACCCGTGCCACTAATGACCCATCCAAACCATCGACTACTTCGCATGCAGATGGAGTTATTGTCTCCATCAAAAATCAATCTACTACCCAGTCTATTGGAACAATCCAGCGGCCTGCTTCCATGGATTCCCCCAGTTCGACTTCACCCTCTTCTACCCCACCTCAAACTCAGGTCTCTGATGTGAATGCGGTCCAGTCAACCCCTTCACAACAACTTGGGGGCAAGAAGAAAGCGACAAACAAACCAAAGAAGAAAAACAACAACGAGCAACCCAAGACCCAACCGCAAACCCCTACTGCTGGAAAACAACCACAACGAAAACCGAAATTCCCATGTCTCATCTGTGGTGATGATCACTACACTTGAGACTGCCCACATCGCGATGAAGTGGCCAAACTTTTTAAGGGAAATTCACAACCCACTGTGCTCACTCAGCCTTTTCTGCAGCAACAATCTTTGGTTGCACAAACCCCCACGCTGGGGGGCAGTTCCAACCAACCCCATGATGAGGCCTCGACATGTGCCCACATTTACATGTTTAACGGAGTTAATCTAACAACTCGCTCTGCGACATATGACACGCCAGTTAAACCTGATAAGACGAAGATCCCTAACGGTTCTGTGTCAGACCCGTTACCATCCTCTGCCAATCCTCCATCTGTTAGCCCTCCATCCAGGCCACTCCAGATTGAGAAACCTTCTTTTGACTCCATTCTACTCCCTCCTAAGAGCACCATCCGGAAATCTACATTCAATCCTAATTCACGGGCTACCCAAAACTACAATATCGTAGAAGATTTGGCCCAAGCCCCGTGTGCCATGTCCGCATTGGAAGTTCTACAACACTGTCCCAGCCAACGTAGAACACTCTTAGCCGCTATTGGCGCTTTCGATCCTGAGTCATCAAAATACCTTACGTTTAATTTGGATGATCATCAACCGCGACTCTCCCACCAGCTAGCTTTCCAAATTGATGTGGTTGTTCATAATCAACAAATCCACTGGACAATCCTGGATGAGGGAGCCTCCACCTGTTTCATGTCCCCAGCCTGTTGGAAAGGCTTGAAATCACCTTCCCTTAACAAATACGCTACCATGTTACACGCCTTTGACGGATGAGGTTTTCATCCTCATGGATTATTACAATCCTTAGCCGTTCAGTTGGGCGGAAAAACTATTACTGTTGATGTCGAGGTGGTCGATGCCCCCCTCGATTAAAACCTACTACTTGGAAGAAGTTGGTTCTACGTGATGACTGTCGTCGCCTCGTCAGTCTTTCGATGTGTACAATTCCCCCATCAAGGAAAAATTGTTACCATCGATCAACTCAATTTCTACACACCCGACGCTCGCATCCCCGCTACCAACAACATTCCCTTTTTGGGAGACCACCCGGTTACGTATGAAAGCATTGGTGTTGGCTTACTGAAATATTCTAGCCTCATGGGTACCTTCCCTACACCAGTTCCATCTATTGCACATCATATTTTCATCGTCAATATGATCTTGACTTTGCCTTATCAATCCTTGGAATCATCTGACCCCTGGATTGTGCCTAGTCCTTTGGAATTCGATGTTCTCGGTGACACCATGTCACTTAGCTCAGCCGAGGCCGCATACGTAGCTATCCAATCTACCTCTCCCTCTTTGAATACTTCACATTCATTGGCACCCAATACTTATTCGGTGCCCTCTTGGTTAGATTCCCTATCATCCGTCGTCGATTACATTTCCCATATTTTTCCTTCGGACGAATCTATCATGGAAATGCTTAGCATTGATGATCTGCCATGGGATGACAACCACCATCGATCCTCTTTTCTCCCACCTCTGGAAGAAATCCAAGACATACGATCTGTCTTCCCCCTCGATGTTATAGAAACTCCTATCCTCACGACAGATACTCTCTCTGAGGGGAACATGGGTAACATCTCTACTACGGTCACGATTGACATTTCAATCAAAGAAGGTGTCGTGGAAAACATCAACCTTGGTGCTAATTGCACACCCAACGAAGTGGTTTCTTACACCGCTTTATTCAAGGAATTCCGCGATGTCTTCGCATGGAGTTACGAGGAAATGCCAGGGATCGATCCTTCGATCGCCGTACACGAAATCAAAACCTACCCTGACACGAAACCGGTTCAGCAAAAGCTTCGCCCGGTTCATCCCAAGAAAGTCGCAGCTATAAAGGCAGAAGTTGAAAAAATTCTAAAATATGGCTTTATCTATCCCGTCCCTTTAACCAAATGGGTCTCCAAACTCATTCCGGTTGCTAAGAAACAAGGGACCATCCGTGTTTGCGTTGACTATAGAGATCTCAACAAAGCTTGTCCTAAGGACAACTACCCTACGCCCTTCATCGACCAAATCATCGATAACTGTGCAGGGAGTGTAATCTTTTCTTTCGTGGATGGATTTTCTGGATATAACCAGATTGAAATCTTGCCCACAGATCAACACAAGACAGCCTTCATCTGCCCTTGGGGAACTTTCACCTACCGAAAGCTACCTTTTGGCCTTAAAAATGTTGGAGCCACTTTCCAGCGAGCCATGTCGTACGCTTTTCACGACATCAAACATATCGCAAAACCGTATCTTGATGATTTACCCGCACATTCATTAAATTGATCCGATCACATTGATCACTTACACGCGATTTTTCTGCGATGTAGGTTCTACCGTATCCGTGTGAACCCACACAAATGCATTTTTGCTGTCGAATCCGGTCGACTCCTTGGTTTCATTGTCTCCAAAGATGGGATTAGGGTGGACCCCTTAAAGATCAAGGCCATCTTAGCCTTACCTCCGACCACCAATTTAACCCAACTCCAAAGTTTGCAAGGCAAAGCAAACTTTCTTCGTCGTTTCATCTGCAATTATGCCGAGATCACTAAAGGATTTATACGGTTACTGCAAAAGAACGTCCCTTTCATCTGGGATGATGCAGATCAATGGTCAGTCGACACTCTCAAGCACGCTTTGACCCATGCACCTTTGTTACATCCCCCTGAATATACAAAGGATTATATCCTTTACTTGGTCGCTTCTAATTCCACCATCGCAATGGTGTTAGTTCAAGAAGACTCCAACGACGAAGAACATGTGATTTACTATCTGATAAAGAGTTTATCTGGACCTGAACTTAGATATTCGCATGTTGAGAAACTGGCTCTGGCAGTTGTCATTGCTGTCCAAAGGTTTCGCCATTACATCTTATTACGCACCACCACGGTAATCGCAGACTCTAACCCCATGTACCACATCCTGACATGTCAAGTACTTGGGGGAAAATATTTAAAATGGATTGTTATTATTCAAGAATTCGATATTGAGTTTACGAAGGCGAAAGCTAAAAAATCCCTAGTGTTTGCCGAGCTCATCTGTGCTCTTCCTCGTGTCGATGAAAACATCAAACCTAGAGATTCTCTCCCCGATGAATCTCTCTTCCTCATCAGCACCTCTGATCCTTGGTATGTAGACATTCTCCTCTACCTTCAAACACAACGTTTTCAGCCCAACATCTCTTGTGAAGAGCGTCGATGCATTCATCATCACTCCCACCATTATATCATCCTCGGAAACAGTTTGTATTGTCGTGGTATCGACACCATCCTTCGGCGATGTTTGACCCACGAGAAGGTTGAACGCGTGTTGAACGATTGTCATCTTGGCGCCTGTGGTGGTCACCTTTCCGGTATGGCCACAACCCAAAAAATCCTACGTGCCGTCAATTTTTGGCCTTCGATTTTCAAAGATTGCATCGAGGCTGTCAAGAAATGCCCACCCTACTAAATATTTAACAAGAAGGCATGCACCCACCCTATGACGTTGCACCCAATTATCTCCATCGGCCCCTTTTCCAAATGGGGCATTGATTTCATGCAGTGTAAACCTACCTCAGTCGGGGGGCACGGTTACATCATCGTCACCGTCGATTACTTCACCAAATGGGCTGAGGCTATGCCTACCTTCCTGAATGATGGTCGTACTGCAGCTCTATTCCTCTTCAACCACATCATAACTCGTTTTGGTGTACCACGTGCCATTATCATTGACAATGGTGCACACTTCAAAAACCAGATGATGAGCGAGTTACATGTCAAATTGGGTTTTCGCCATGAAAACTCATCCCCTTACTACCCTCAAGCGAACGGACAAGTTGACACTATCAACAAAGTTCTAAAAACCATGATCCAATGCATGGTAGGGGAAAACAAAACATCGTGGCATCTACAACTGTTCTCCGCTCTCTGGGCCTATCTCACCTCTATGAAAACTTCAACTGGATTCACTCCTTTCCAGTTGGTCTATGGCATTGAAGACGTCCTACTGATCGAGTGTGAGATTCCATCACTCAAACTGAAAGTAGAACTCCTACCCCATACTTCCGCTGAAGAAGAACGATTTTTGTATCTATCCAAACTGGACGAAACGCGTCGCGATGCTGGTCTCACCAATGAGGCACATCAAAAATGAATTAAAATTCAATATGACAAATCCATCCACCCTCGGACCTTCGCGGAAGGAGACTTAGTCCCTGTTTATGACCAAGCTCACGATAAATTGGGTACAGGAAAGTTAGAACCCATGTGGCACGGTCCCTACATCGTGAAGCATGTCCTACATAAAGGTGCCTACGAATTAGTTGATCATGATGGAATTTCCCTAGGAGAGCCCCGAAACATGCTTTACCTTAAGAAGTACTATGCCTAGATCACCTAGCATTTGTACTTTGTACATTATTGTATTTAGTTTTGGTGTGTCTATTTCTTTCGCGTGCTCGAGTCTTTACCGTTGCCACTCATGACTGTGTCTGTGTTTTCATGCGCAGATGACATCTTCCTTTCCTATCTTTTTTGGATTCGTGGATAGCGCTAGCCGACATACCCGGAACATTGCTTCAGCACCTTGGGTTATTTACCAATTTGACCAAGTGGTGAGTTCCGGAGGCATTTGTTTAGGACCAGCAACCAACAATATGGTAGAATATCATGTTGTCATTGGACTGCTGACCCAAGCTTCCTCTCTAGGTATCTCTCGCATCATTATTTACTTAGACTCCCAACTGGTGGTTTTTCAACTCAACCGCATCTACGTTATCTGTAGTCCTATCCTTCTATGCCTACACTTGCAAGTTCATTGTCTCGAATGAATGTTCGATTACATCGAATATAGACACATTCCGAGAGAACTTAATAGTGTTTCGGATTCATTAGCGAAGTATATCATGGATCGGTATCTTTCCCACATATAAGATTCAAGGAAAGAAAAACTGTACATTACATGTAAATTAAAACACATCATAGACATCATCATGTACAAATCATTGGCACCATAAAAACTCGAAACTATATATATATATATATATATATATATGGCGTGACTGAAATGTTTGTATTACATCAAAAAATGTGTAGAAGAGCAAAATATTGGGTCTGTTCATGCATACAACGTCGCCTGACAAGGCATACAAAAACATAATCACGGGGAGACTCTAATCCCCCCGCACTGTGTTATGCTGTGAGTAACATACTACTGCACGTACTACGCGCCTCAACAGAGAATTGATATTCTCTGGTACCCCTACAGTGTGCCACTGCAGATGTAAAGGCACATTCCCCCTCCGCAGAGGAGGGATACCCATCGTAAGGCCTTGGAGGTTCCTCTCAACCTCCCGGAGACCCACCACCGGTACTGCTAGATTTGCTGCGACTGGGGAACCTCCACGACGCCCTGGTACTGGTATATCAGCTGGGCGCACTGCTCCCTTGTCTGCATGTTGGAAACAAAACATTTGTTAAACCTCTTTTACAAACCCAAAAAAAAAAATAAAAAAAATGTATATACATCAAAAACAAAAAAAAAAACTAGATAAGGTGTGGCTTAGTCTCTTACCCAACTCGCCCCAGTCTTCCCTGGTGGGAAAAATCAAGTCCATACTCCTACTCCAGTCTACATCAGCATAAGGGAAGTCCTCTATCCAGAGGTACTGCCATCTCAGCCAGGCAAAGAAATCACCAGTGAAGTGGAACTCTGACTCCGAAACTAGCCTCATAGACAGACTAGTCCACCTCTCCATCCAAGGCTCGTCCACTGGTCGTACTGCCAGTGATATCTGAGGATGCATCTGAGGGATGCGCTCTAGGAAAAACGAGACCAAAAATGACCCATAGCCGAACTGCTTCTGACCAGTCCTGCACCGTGAGATCTGTTCCTTCACATTCCGAAGGAATGTTGTGCTCCAGTTGAACAGTTTTGGTTCCAAACACTGAACACCATAGGCCACCTATGATCTCGATGCCATATGAGCGCTAGTGCTGCCTGTCACGCTCGTAATAGAAAATAATATAGACCGGAGAGGCAGATCTCGTATATCCTTGATAGGGATCCTACCCCCTACCAACCTTGCTACCGGAATGCAGTGGCATGCCAGATACACGTCCACTTGCTCAGGTAATGCCCTCTGTCCAGTGAAAGATATGGGGACCCCTCTTTTCGAGAGGCCGGTCAAAAAGTACACATCTTCCAACTCAATGGTTAGGAGTTGTGTGCCGATACAGAATCCCTGTTCCGCAACATCCCAAAGGCCAATCACATGCTCAAGCATTAGCACCTCTCTCTTCATTTTTTGCAATTTGAAGAACTTGAGCAAGCCACAGGCTCACAAAGAGGCCCATGTACGAGGACTCCGTAGAGTGGCTAAATCATCCATCTCATGTTCCCTCTCTTTCCATTCAATCATGATTGCCGAAGATACCTACAAAACAAAAAATGAAGAATTTCATCATTCCTCACGTTTTTGTAATTTTGGCGATTTTTAAAAACATTTTAAAACATTAAATAAAGTGCCCATGTCATCTAAAAGTAACCACTCACTCTTTTTAACCACCACGCCCTTTAATATTTTTCAAATAATGATAAAAACGTGTTAAAAATGCAAAACGACTTTGGGGGGTTGCGTGGGCATTTGGGGAGAATTTTCATGAGTTCTTTTACTAAAAATGATCGGTCCAATCGATTGAAAGGGTGTATACATCCTACCAACCCTTCTCTAACACATTTTTGTAAAAGAATCCCCCTATTTTATTAATTTTTAAAATAGAGGCCGATTTGGTTCAAAGAGGGGCGACCTAGGTCTTTGTGTTTTAAATAAATAATGCCATGAAAATCAATTTGAAACCATGCAATTGAAAGAGCAAAGGATGAACACGTACCTGGTTTTAACAGTGAGCGAAATGATCGATCGTAGCTCCGGCAGCGAGAAAAACAAGATTTGCTTCAAAATGAGATTCTCCACTACTCCAAAAATCCTTGCAAAGGAAATGGTAAATGAATTTTCAAATCAATTGTTATTTATAAAATTTCATTTTTTATAAGGTATGGTCATTTTTGGGTTTCTCTAATGATGTAAATGGCTTCACTAAACTCTGGTTTGTAGTTTCTGGCATCGCAGGTTTCCTGGCAGTTCTAATGAATCATTCACCTTGTCGCATTTATGAGCATAGTCTTAGTTCATTCTCGAGCTCAACAATATGAGAACGTAACTGGGTAAACTTTTATCTATTTTTTGGACCCGTACGGATACGAACACACGAAAAAGGAACCCCCTTGGAGTCTCCTTTAAACCCTTTTCAAACTCTCTAAATATGAAAAGATTGTCGAGTGATCTTGCTTTCTTTCACACTCGTTAAAAGGTCAGAAAGAGCGTCTTTCGAGTGATAGTTTAACCCTTTTTCAGTCTCATTGGACTATTGTACAAAAAAGGAACTGAGAGAGTTCTCTTTTAAGTGTTTTTTAAAACTCTATAATCCCGAAAAACCTTCGAGTTTTCTGTTTTTGGACTCGTTAAAGCATACATCGACAGACCCATATGGGACTGAACTCTTACTTCTTCCAGTTCGTTAAACAAAGGAAGAGGAACTTACCGAAGGTGAGTTATATCGAGCATGTTTTATCCTCCTCGAGCTCATTAAATCAAAAAGAGTTACTCGTCTATCTGGATGGGGGAAAAATTGAAAGGAGCAAGCCCAACAGTCTCTTGAGAACATCATCCAACACTTCTTAGAGTCACCCTTGAACACGACACTTTGTCATTTTCATACATCATAATCCGCTGAACTTCTGCACTGAGCCAATCCTTTGAGTTCCTTTCACTCCTTTGGGTCACCCGACGCAAGTCACAGTATCCATTGCATAGTTTTGGTCCATGCCATGTTTTGTTGTTGTGCCTCAGTGTTCAAGGGAAGTATCCACCTTGAGAGTCAGCCATCCCAAATATCTTGCCTCAAAACCTGTGTCAGTCCATGTCCATTTGATCTGCCAATTACATCTCCATGTCCATTTCACGTTGTTGATGGGGGATACATCAAGGCCCTCCCTCGACGAGTCTATTCCTGTCGACTCCAACACATTATCAGGGAATTAGACTTAGAAACCAGTTAGTACTTTGGGACCTGCATGCCTCAATGGCAGGCCTCCTCAAGTTCGACAGTGGGTTTACATCATTGACCCCTGATCGAATGATTCCACGGATGTTCGACCTCAGCTCATCTATTCACATTCACTGGAATGTACTAGGGTACCTTGGGAATCATTAACATTAATGGTGATCTCCCTCTCACTTGTTAACGGTTCACAACATTGACCAGTAATCAAGTGGTTTATGCGATGTTCGACGTCAAGACATCCATTCACATGGTCAGATTCATACCATATTGGGATTGGTAAGAAGACCCTGGGTTGAGCCATCACTTTGATATATGATTTGCCCAGGCTGCGAAGGAATTTCCATTGGACAAAGAACACATACACTGTTACATAGATCCACTTTGTATTGGTCGTGGCTATGTCTTGTCATCTCGTAGATCCACTATGTATTCTTCGTGGCTACGATCCGTCCGAGTCATCAGAGTATAAATCCACATTGTATCTTTGGTGGCTATACCTTTTTATCAATACAATTATGGATCCATAGTTTATTTTATGGCAGCCATATCCTACTAAGTCTTGATCACCCAAGCATAGGTATGCCTGCATTGGGTTTTGAAATATGTCATGATATTTGTTGGATGTTTGTGTGCAGCTTCTGTCAGGTTCTCCGAGTCTATACCCTTTCTTGGACATCTACAAAGTATTTCATTTATTAGTTGGCATCTTCTAACTTCATACTTTGGGGGGCATTCTGTTACACGTCAAAATTACTCAGTTAGATAAGTGTCGCATGTCCCTCTCAATCATCGTAACTGTCGCATCTTCCCTACAACTTTCGCAAGTGTTGCAAGTTGGTCACAAGTGTCGCAAATGATGTTCAAACATACTGCCATGTCAACGACACTAAGGAGACACTTATAACATCTCACATGACTGATTTGAAGGACGAGAACTGGTTCACTGAAGTCAAATAACTCTTGACACCTGAAAGGAACCCTGAAACAAAGGTTTTGAGGGGGAGCGCTCCCCTACTTCAGCCCTAGAAGCGCTGGCACTCCCCTACAAGGCTTCAAGGAGTGTTATAATGCTCCCCAGCCCCCTATGAAGGAGCGTTGCTCATATTGAAGGCGTTGGTGCTCCCCTAAATCTTACCAAGGAGTGCTACAACGCTCTGATGCCCCTTCTAAAGGAGCGTTGCCTAATCTGAGGCAGTAGTTGGATCATTGAGGAGAATAAGGGGAGGCTCTTTCGAGATTAGGAGGCAGTTGTGCTTGAATTCTTGGTTTCATGAAGAGATCCCTGATCTAAGGAGAAGGTTCCCAACTTGTTCTAAAGATAACTCAAGAGGTTAAGCTCCTATTAACCTATATAAACAGGCTCTATGATGGTGGAAAGGGGGGGAGAAGGGAAGATATGAAACTTATGATCTTGGAGGAAACTCACAGTCAGCCAAAGGAGAGTGATCAGTGAAGCTGTTGTTATCCAGGTTGTGGGGATTTCAGGCAAGGGTTAGACGAAGAGGACTTGACGAAGTTGTCGCATTCACATCTACGATTGTAAGTACTGCTGTCGTTATTCTCATCAATATGACACGCTTGGCCTGTTTCTTTCTAGTTTGTGTCTAATGTCACATGAACTTATCATTAATTGATAGATCTGTTTTCAAGCTAATATCAATAGAGTAGGAAGCGGTCGTATCTTGTTTTGTCCACAGAACTCAGCGAGGAGCAAAAGAATTGGAGCGCAACTCGGAGCGTGCAGGGACAAACGTCAATAAGAAGGTACTTCTGTCATCCTTCCTTCTCATGTGTTAGTTTAGATAGATTTGAAAGGAAGTCAGTGTCCATGTTAAGCATTTTCTGTCTAGAGTTAAGGTCAAGCTCTTAAAGGCGATCTACCTGTCCGCAGGGATATTTTCCTACAACACAAACAACTTGGGTTATTTAGACAACCCCATACTGGACCTGTTCTTCCAATTGACAGACGATCAATTTCACCCATCAACAAATGGGGCTAGAAGGAGGGCCAAGGTCGATTTAATGATTAAATTTTTCACCCCTCAACTTTTCATAATTCTAGATTTATGAATCCTTCTTATGCATCATCTTATAATGCACTACAAGGTAGGCTAACTATTTGGAGTCAATTTCTTCAAATTATTAATGGCTCCTACACAAATCATTGTGTTAGTACATTCTTTTAATGTATCACTACCAGTTATTTCCAAGAGGACAACTGATCTATTTTCAGAACTCACCTTTGATGGTGAAGGGAACACATCTGCAGTAAACCGTATTTCTAATTTTTTTTATAAGTGTTTAAGACATAAGATCATTGATTCTAATGTTACATGGAGATTGTTCGCTCTCACTTCTCGAGGTTGGGTTAAGGTTTGGTTTGAATCTTTTTAGGCTAATTCTATTCATTCTTTGTCTGAGTTTGTATTTGAGTTTTAATCATATTTTACCAACTATGATTATGATGAATTAAGTGAAGAATTAAGTTGTTTAAGGAAAGAAAATGGTGAATCATTCAATGATTTTGCAATTAGGTTCATTCATGTTGGTATTAGATTCCCTTTGAAAGAAATGTTGCTTATTAATGAATGGTTTGAATATCTTGTTTTTCTCTCATACAAGCAAGATCAATTAATTGTTAACTAATCTGAATTGAGCACTAACACTCAATCTCAAGATGGTTCAAATTTTCATGTTGACCTTGAAGATTTTGAAGCACCACAATTTTTGTCGACTTCTTTCATTTTGGCAAATCATGAGCCACATAATGAAACTGTCACATCTAATCATTCTTTGCAAACAATGTCTCCTCTTGTCGAAGAAGAAACCTTTACTTTAAAATATGACATTTGCCCCACTCTCATATATTTTATAACAGTTTCTAAAGTAAAAGAGGCTGAATGTGAAGTTGATAATTATGTGGATGATAAATATTCCCCTAATTTAGTTGAACAGATCCATGATCAATCATTGGGAGACAAAGTCATTAGGCAGACTATTAATGAACCTTCTATCTCTAGTGATTTGCTCTCAAATTTTCCCTTACATAATGAACCAAATTGTCTCTTAGAAACTATCTCGTATTCTTTAAAAGAGAATACAACAAGGGTTGATCAGTTTATACAAGGAGAGGTAACAAAACCTTATTTCAAAACGTATATACCTATTATTTCAAGAGATTCATTTTGTCTCCTCAATTCTTCTACATATTATTCCTTGTACCCTGATATTTTTTATCCTAATGTTGTGCAATTGCATGTTCCATATTACTTTGGAGAGAATTCAACATTATATAATCAAATACAAAGATATTACCGAATAGAAGATAAAGAGGAAAATAATTCTACCCATGAACATATCAATTCTTATTCTCATCAATTATCCGTGGGTAAATCAAAACATGATTTGAAAGAGTCTCAAATTGCATCTTCCATTGATTCATCTCAATTTGTGATTAAAGAAGAATCTAGATTTTTCCATGATCAATTATTTGAGGTTGAAAAGTATAATCGGCCAAATATTATTACCAATGATGATTATTCAAAAATGTTGGTCATTCCATTTAGTCCACCTCAAATAGTTAATCTTGAAGTATTTAAGCTCAATGAAAAGTTTAAAGAGAATGAGACATTTCTTTTCCGATCGAGAATCATGATAAATTCTCGCCATCTTGATCCGACCTTTTTACAAGATTCTTTCCTTGATAATACTTTATTCTCATCAGGAATATTTTTCGTATGTGAATTCTTTCGAGCAATCCCATGTTAGTAATTGCATGTATTATGATAGGGTTGCGTATTGGTTGGAGTATTCATATCTTGAAAAGTTTCCAGGGAATGATAAGATTATCTTCACTTTATTAAGAGATCAATGAGGTAACTTTAACACACTTATTTTACATCCTTCAGATAGAGAAAATATGGAACGAAAGGAAAATTTTTAGGAGGATGGGGCACTTCTGTCAAGGCCGATGGTTATGTTAGGTCTCCATAACTCTCACAAGCTTCACAATCTCATTTTTTCATATTTTTGTGACCCATATAATGACAAAATTGTAGAATGGTTGGAGGATTCATGCAAAAAGAATGTTCAAGGGAATGGTAAGGTCATGCTTGCTTTGTTTTTAAATGATGATGATAAAGGTAAGTATGATATATTTTTGTTATTTCGATATACTACCATTCTTGTTAGTAATATTTGATCTTGTTTCCATTGCAGGATTGGAGTTACTCCAATGGCTACATTGGAAGCATGACTTCACTTAGTATTTTTTATTTGTTTAGTAATTAGAGTAGGTTTTGTTTTAGTTTTATTGCTCATTTTTTCTCTTCGTAATAATGCAGTTATGAACACAAGTGGACACACCAAGAGAACCATAATATGAATGTTGTCAGGGAAGTCCACTTTAAATCTTTTTCTCTCTTCTTTTTGTTGAATATTTCTTTTCAAAAACCCAGTATCATCATGAAAATTTTAAATGGAAAGTAAAGAGATGAGTAAATTTAAACTATCAATTAAACCCTGACCCAAGGTGCCATGAGTAGGACTGCACTCATCTTAATGAGGATTTTCCTATTTTTAGTCTCTTTTATTGTTAATAATAATGCTTGGTCAAAGTAACATCTTACGCATCACCATCTTAAGAAAATAACATGCTCACACATGATATTTTATATGATTTAGTTCTTCCTTTATTTTATAGTGAGACGATAGTGGATACAAAACTCAAGTTTATCTTTGGCCAAAATCATTTTGAATCCCATTAATAAAATTTGATTTTGTTTGTTATGTGTTTTTGTTTTCTTTGATTATTTTGAATGAGTTTTCTTCTTATCCTTCTTTTTGAATCAATATATTTATGATCAAAGAACTATTGTCGAAGGAAGCGTTTATTTTAAGACTTGTGTTTTTCAAGCAAATTGAAATAGGTCAAAGAGGTCCTGGTATTAAGATATAGCTCAGACAATTGATTTTTAAGTCAATTGTCTCTCTCATTTTGTCCTCAAATTATCTTTGCTAGAGTATTACACCAGAGAAATGGTTTAAATCTTTGAGAATTAAGATGATCTTTAAACTTTTTACGCCATCCATATTCTTAAGGAATCACTTTTAAGTGCTTCTCCATTCTCTAGATGATTTCTTAAATGAAATCTAAAATCTCTAAACCATGATAAAACTTCCAGTTTTGAAAGAAAATAAATAGCATGGTCAACTATTCATCTGTATTGCCATTAACCTCTAGTATCACCCCTCTCTGTTTGTCATCAAGAAATATATAATTGTATTATTATTTAAGAGTGACATAAGAGGGTTGAAAGCACTTATGTGTGGGAAGTGTGTGTAAACTCTTCGGAGTACTGAACAGGCTCACTGGAAGTGGGTAAATGCACACATGATACCAAGACAACTTTGTCGGGGTACTGAACAGGTCTGTTGGCAACGAAGCAATGTCAGGATGAGAGGTAGCAGGTATATGTTTTTTAATTAACTTTTATGGAAGTATACATCATGTGGATACAACTATTGGATGGGATTAAAGCATTTGAGTGGGTTAAATGACATCCCTCTCGAGGCTATAGATGCCTGCTGGAAGCAATGGCTCTATCAATGGTATTGAAGTTCTTTTATAAATAGTGTGACTATTTTATTAAGACATTATTTCAGGTCAAAATCATTTGCAAAGAAAATTCTATTGTTTGGTTATAACATTGATCTTATCCTAATACCTTATGATCTCAGAATGAATTTATTTCAAGAAGCTTAAATCATTTTTCAGGTCTTATTATTTTTTTCCTAAGATGAAATCTTACCAGATCAGAGATAACTGCTTCACCCGGTAAGTCGCCATTTTGTTGGGCTCCAACAACTCCCCCCAATTTTTTTACAAAATTTAAAGGGCCCCCCATTAAAATCTTGATAATTATAATGAGCTACATAATCAACCTTTTCAAATAGTTCCATACCTTGGCTTGCTTTGAGACAAACTTAATAAATTCACTATAGTATGAGACATTCATTACAAGACTATATGTCAAAAGTTAGAAACGAGCATAAAAATCTCAATTTAAACAAAACGTTAATTTTTATCAAATGTTTGCTTTCGTTTAAATTATGATTATGTGTTCTTTCTTTTGCTCATTAGAAAGTTTGATTATTTTAAATAATGGGTTCAATACTTCATCAAATAATATCTTGGTTGGTTTCTCATTTTCATGAAATCATTTGGTGATATTAATTAATTAATTTTTTTTTTCATTTTGCATCTCATTTCAAAATAATAATAATAAAAGAATTATCTATCATTTGTTTGATTTTGTAAAAAACTAAAATTAATATTTTTTCTCCATTAACTTGAAGCTTCTAGATCATATTTGAAAAAAAAGTATAAGCAATTTTTGTTTATAAGTTATAGTTAGTTTAAATTCATTTTTTATTTTTCTAGATTTTGTTTTATTCACAATTTTTAGGTTATTAATTTAGGTTTCTTTTTGTTTCACAGGTTTCTATTATCAAGTATTTGATACGAATCTTATCAAGTCTTGATTTTATTATCCAAATACGTTCAAGGTGATTGATCCAAAAATAATTTTGGATTGCTACAAATAATTTTATGAGCAACAACACATAAAATTTGGAAAGGCATCAAGATCAAACAGGCGATTTTGCAGAACTGATTGCAGCGAAACCGTGAGGAATTTGAAGAAACGGTTGAAAACCCAGAACCCAAATGGACCCATTTACCTTCCACTCAACGATTTTCCCAAACAATTGCACGATTTGAGAGATATTGATGTATTTTTACGAGGAAAATTTTAGGTGGCAAAAATTAACAGTGACGCCCAAACTGTTCATTCATTGTATAAATATATGAGAAAGTTCAGAGCCAAAGGATCCAAAAATTGGAGAGGAGGATTTTTTTCCTCTCTCTTTTGTATAGTATATATTTTGTAAACTTTTTATTTCTTTTCAAATGGAGTAATGGATGGCTGGAATCTTTGGGAGAATGGGCGAATATTTTCAAAAAAGAATATGGAATTCTAGTTTGCTTAATGGTTTTTGTCCTTTGAGTAAAATGGTTTCATTTTCATTATGATATCTTCATATTCTTTGAATAATTGATTATGCATTGATTTAAATTAGCTTTAGTCTATTTTATCAATACATGGTTAATTATTATCATTTATATATTAATTTTTTCAATCTTTAAAGTCTATTATCCAAAAAAAATCTTCCAGGACTACATAATGGACAAGTGATTCCAAAAACTTAATAGAACAACATATATGCATTTTGGCTTTAGACTTTTGTTTATAATGTTGTTATTTATGTTTATTTTAATCTTGTTACATGTGCAGGTCTGATATCTTTAGATTAAATGATTTGTGATGTGTAGGAGGTTTATATTATAAATACCATCTATCATTTTCTTCATCAAAATACAAATGTTGTGATTTTATCTTCAATTTAAATAATGAGATTTATCTTTGAGTTTTAAATTGAATGATAAAATGCATAGATTGCTCCCAGATTTATCTTTTTGTAATCATGTATAATTATGAGATCACAGGTTTATGTTTGTGTTTCATTTTCTGTCATTAAAACCTAAGCTGCCAATACATGTTTTGAGTTTATTTAGAACAGTCGTAAGGTTCATTGCAGATTTCTCTCTTGGACATGGCAGTTGGATGTTCACCATTCATGCATATTCTTGGATACACCTCACTAATTCACTGACATGATAGCTTCTTTGTATTTTTATGTCATTTACATATCGTTGAAACTAGAATGTATGGTTCATCTTTGACTATCCACATGTTCATGTTTCATTAAATTTTTTTGCAAGATTCTTTAAATTTATAAAAGAAAAACAATAAATATTTTTATGTGCTTTATTTATCTTCTTCCTAGAAGAAATCATTTTTCACATCGATTTTTGTAAGTTTCGATTAAAACTTGCAGCTTGTAAATCATGTAAATAAACGAGACTTGTATATCTTCTTCTTAAATACAACTACTATAGTTACATTTGAACATATGTACAAATATATAGTGTGTTTAGTAATTAGTTAGTTATTTCTCTCTTTTAGGATTCTTAGATTGGCTAATGGAGCCATTAAACCCGTTAGAACAAGTTACACCAAACGGCTTGGGTTATTTAGACAAACCTGGACCGGACCCATTTTTCCAATTGACGGACGGTCAATTTCGCTCGTCAACATAGCAGTAGTGACGTCTCAGAAGATGATGAAGAAGTGGCCAACTTTGTCAAAAGATTGAACAAGGGACCCAGTGATAAGTATAGAGGTAATATTCCTTTTATTTGTTTTAATTATGATGGTATTGGTCATTTTTTTAACAAATGTCCTCATAAGAAAAAGGGAAATGATGAAGGTTACTCAAATAGAAAACAAACATATAAAGGAAAAATAACCACAAATAAAGTTTTCAAGAAAATATTATGCACCAAGGAAGACATCTCATCTTCAGATGAAGATGAAGTCAGTGATAGTGAGATAAAAAGAGTTTTATTCATTGCAGTAGAAGACTCTGATAAAGAAGACTCTGATAAAGAAGACTTTGAAGAATAATATGAAGAGGCAAAAGTTTACTACCGAGAAGAATTGATGTGTGTCATAGAAGTTATCAAAAGAAAAAGAAAAAAAACAAACAAGAAACTACAAGTAGAACTAGAAAAGAAACAAGACACTCAAGAACTAGAACAAATGATCACAAATTTGAATTTTCAAATAGAATAAGATAAAAGAATTGAAGAAACACTCAAAGAATAGCTAGAAAAAAAATACAAGATCATCGGAAATTTGTAAGAAGAGATTGTCACATTAAGAAAGGATATTCAAAAGAAAAATATGCAGAACAACTCAAAAGTTTTGGATGACATGATCAGCAATCAAAAACCTCATCGTGACAAGTTCAGACTTGGATACAATCAGAAAAAAAGGGATCAAGCTCCAAAACAAATGAGAAAGAAACATATCCAAAAATCTATGGAGAAACAATCAAAGGGGATGAGAAGATTACATGGACACTCCTCCACCAAGAAGATTCACATTTCAGAATCACCAACTGAAAAACATGCCTCATGAAAAAGAACAATTAATAAGATTACATTTTTTAAGAATATATTCAACTCCCAAGTATCAAACTATCTTTTTTGGTTTATGTTATGCATGTAATAATTTTGGGCATAAAGTTGTGAACTATAGAGCTAACAACATGAACATAAAAACCTTTTAAATTCATACACAAAAGGGTTATCCAAGAAGGCCTAGTGAAACATAGAGAAGAAGTTACAATAGGTTTGAATCCTTGAGCACTGAAGTGGAATGTTACAAATGTAACAAATTTGGACACATGGCCAAATATTGCAGAATGACAATTCCTCATAGATAACCACAACATAATAACAACAGTCACAGACACAAACCTCATAAAAGGACATGGATAAGAAAGCAAAATCAGTATAGAAATGAATCATGCACACTCGCTCTACAAGATAAGTAGAAGAAACGTGGTTGGTATGTTGACAATGGTTGTTCAAAAGACATGACAAGTGATAGAGATAGGTTTCTTACTTTAAGAAAGGAAATAGATGGAGAATTCTCCTTCAGAAATGATGATTCAACCAAAATCATTGGAAAAGGCACAATCAGAATTGGGAACAAGAATACAAAGGAATAAAATGTTCTATTAGTAGAAGATATGAAACATAATATTCTAAGTGTGAGTCAAATGTGTGACCAGCATCATAAAGTTAATTTTGATTCACAAAAGTGTGAGATAAGAAAAGAAGGTTCAGGAAAATTGATTGCTACAACTGCGAGAACTTCAAGAAACATATATGTGTAAAGTGAAATTGGAAATGAAAAGTGTTGTATGGGAAAGGAAGATGAAATTTGAAATCACACAAAAGAATGGGTCACATACATTTTGATAACCTTTTCAAAGTCAACAAAGAGAAGCAGTCAGATAAATTCCCTTCATCAAGAAACCAACCAACACTTTATGCAAGTATTGTCAACAAGGAAAGAAAACAAAGACCAAATTCAAATCAATGGAATATTCAATGACAATACAACTAGAAATTGTGCATATTGATCTAGTTGGACCAACTATAACAAAGGGTTTAAAATGTGAGAACAACTTTATGTTATTAGTTGATGATTATATAAGAATGACTGTAGTTTTGTTTCTCAAGAATAAGTCAGAAGATTTTGAAAACTTCAAGATCTACAAGGAAATGGTTGAAAATGAAATGGATTTAAAAATAAAATGCTTGAGATCTGATAATGGAAGAGAGTTCACTTTAAAGGAATTTATGGACTACTGCAGCAGTCATGGAATAAAAAGGAAATTCTTCATTGCTAGGATACCTCAACATAATGGAGTTGTTCAAAGAAAGAACATGATAGTACAGGAAATGACTCAAACAATGCTAATGGATTCCAAATTGACATACATTTTTTAAGCACAGGAAGTGCATACAACAATTCACATTCAAAACAAATTAATGCTGAGAAACAACACCGAAAAAAATTCCTACGAGCTATGGAAAGGAAGACCAACAAAAGTGAATCACTTTAGAGTTTTTGGGAGAAAATGCTAAATCAAAAGAGAAGATGGAAGAATGAGAAAGTTTGACTCTCGTGTGGACAAAAGAGTACTTGTTGGTTACTCAAGTACAAGGAAATCATACAAGCGTTACAACTTGATTTTAAACAAAGTTGTGAAAAGCATCAACATAACAATTGATGAAATAGGCAGACAAGAATTAAAGGAAGAAGAAAATGAATCAATGGAACAACTTTACGAAGAAGAATCAGAAGATGAAAAGGAAGTAGAAGGGGAATATGAAGAATATCCGACAGAAGCAGAAGAGAAAGTTCAATAAGTGCCTTCAAAGACACCTAGTAGATGAGTATAGAAGAATCATCCTCCAGATCAGATTCAAGAGTTGAGACTAGAGGAAGAATATGTTCACCAGAAAAAACTGTTGGCAAATATTTAACAGACAGTGAATGCTTGTCATTGATGGCAAGTACAACAGTGAATTTGGCATGAGTACAGGAAGTTTGTAATTGACAGGCAAATAGAAGATAAGTTCAGGAAGTTCAAATGATCGAAGGCAATGCAACATTGATCGAGTGATTGAAGACCCGTAAAGTTTGAGAAGAATCTCTGATCATTGGATTCCATTCAAAATTCCTGAAAGAAAGAGGGTCATCAGATCTGAATGTAGACAAGAAGAGATCGTTGAAGCGGAGGAAAGATCTCAGCCGTTAGATCCAAGCGCAGGATCCGACCATCGTTGGATCAAGAAGAACCCGCACGTCCTTTAAGGTACAAGGAGAAGCGGGCGTAATCGCGATATGCAAAATCACGATGTAATCTGAGCCATCAGATCAAGGTTTGATCTGGACCATTGATTCTAGTCCATGTCGGAGTTTCAGGGATCGAGGGTTGGAGATGTCAAAGTTTCTTAACATCAGAAATCCCGATATCGCGATATGTGAAATTGTGTTTTAATCTGAGCCGTCAGATTAAGGTTGAATCTGAACCGTTGATTCCAGTCCATGTCGGAGTTTCGGGGATCGAGAGTTCGAGATGTCAAAGTTTATTAACATCAAGAATCCCGATATCACGATATGAGAAATCGCGATTTAATCGCAGCCATTGAATCGAGATCAGATATGGACCGTTGATCCGACCCCATGTTAGAGTTTCATGAATTGGGAATTTGAAGTGACAAAAGCACTGGACATCAAGGATGTCGAAATCGCGATATGCGAAATCGTGATTTAATCGCAGTCATTGAATAGAGATCATATCTGGACCATTGATCTAACTCCATATCGGAGTTTCGCGAATCGCGACATGGAGAGGCAAAGAACCCAATGCAACAAGAATGACGAAATCACGAAATCGTGATTCAATCATTGCCATTGAATCAAGATCACATCTGGACCATCGAATCACAGGACATGTGGCAAGTGATCGAAATTTCACTGACTTGGGGTCAATGGAGCATAGTGTCGAAAATCACGAAATGAGAAATCGTGAAAGCATTTTTTGCATAGGCACTTGGTTATGACTATAGTCATATTGGGGAAGGAGCTAGTGTAGAAAAGTTTTGTAGCAGAACTTTGGAGATCGCGAAATGAAGTGTCGAGACACTCAGCACAGGATTGTCGAAATGTTGAAACCTGATTTAAAGGCAATGTCAATAAAGTTCATCCAACGGAGAAAATACATTGGAATATGATTGAAAGGTTACTACTCTCTCTCATAGTTAACCCCTTAGTTATGAATATGTTAGTGAAATGGATTCATGATTACAAATCAGTTGGTGTTTCAGTTGCTCGGACAATTGTCGTTCTTTTGCCTAAGGAAATGGGAAGTAGAACCATCATCGGGGTGTGTATAAAAGAAAATGAGACAGACTGTGTAGGGTTGGTTGTTCTGTATGAGAAAAGAATGAAACTGTAAGAAAAGGAAAATGAGAGGATGCGCAACAGGAAATTGAGCATATGTGTAGTGTGAGATGAAATGTAGAGCAGAATGAAAGAGCAAGTTGATGCAGAGCAGACCTGCTGAACAAAAAGAGGAAGAAATGAATTGCAGCACAGTTAGAAGATGACCAGATGTACAGAACAAAGAAATATTGGTAAGAATTGATGTATCTGTGTAGTTGAATGTTTTTATGTTCATTTATGTTCTAGGGAGGTTGGGAGGTGCTCAGGAGGACTGTTGTCCTCAGAGGTTCAAGTGGGAGCTTGAACACAGGAAGTTGTAGCTTCCATCTGGTTACAGCCAGAGAAACCAGGGTGGCAGGGTGGTGCAAGGGAGAACAAGTGTTCTCTGTTATACAGGTTGGAGCCTATGTAATTGGAAGTTGGTGCTTCCATCCAGTTGGTGCTGGAACATATAGAGAGTTGGTTCTTTCTTCTAGTGGGTGCTAGAGAAACCAAGGAGTTGGTGCTTCCTTCTAGTGGGTGTTAGAGAAACCAGAGAGTTGGTGCTCTCAAACAAGTTGTGGCTTGTAAAACAGAGGTAGAAGCCTCACATTAAGTTGGTGCTCAATTAAAGATGATGTACATAACTTAAAAGACTGCCTATCATTTCGAAAAAGAAGAGGTTTTCTCCCTTTATGGGTTTCCTCGTGAAAATATGTCTCTGTGTATACCTTGTGTGTGACTGATGCTTTTTACTTTTACTGTCCATATGCTATATAATGTTGATGATCACTTGAAGAAAGATTAAGAATGTTTTAATAGACTTAAAATTGTTTAAGCTCAAAGACAACTGAGTTACCCCCCCCTCTTAGTTGTATTAGTAATTTCAACAATTGGTATCAGAGAGGGTTCCTTTTATTTAAAGGTAGATCTGTAAGCTTAAACATGACAATTCATGAAGGGACTTCAGCCTCTAAGCCCCCTTTGTTTGATGGAACAAATTTTTCCTTTTGGAAGATTAGAATGAGAACATATTTAATGGCCTTTGGTGGTGATGTTTGGGATGTAGTATGTTGGGGTCATATAATTATAGGCAACTCGATTCTTCGACTGTTGATTTGGCGTTTCTCTCGTGATGACGAAAGTCTGGCTCGGTTGATCCCGTTTTCTTCCCTCCATTTTTTTCGCTTGATCCCCCATCACCCTGTTGCATCCTTCATCCATGCTGCGCCCTCACTCCCTTGTCCTACTGCCCCCATTGACTACCTCTCGCCCGTCACCCATCCATGAATAATCAGACTTAGGATGAACAAAAATAACAATAAAGTTAGTTAGATTAAATAAGTAATGTTAGTATAGTTAGGATAGGTTAAACTAATTAATAAATAGCTAGTTAATAATTAATTAATTAATTATTAATTAAGTTAAAAATCTAGGTTAGTAACTAGTTAGTATTCAGATTAATTAACACAAATTAATAAAATAAAGTACAAAAACAATATAAAACATTAAATAATATAAAAACAAAGTTATATAAAACAAAATATTAAAAAAATTTAAAACAAACAAAAAAATAAACAAAATAAAACATAATAAACAAATTATATATTAAACACAAAATAATAAAACATATTATAATAAACAAACATATAAAATAAAACATAATAATACAAAATAAAATATAAAAAACAGAACGTAACACATAACACAACATATAATAAAAAATAACAAAAAACAAAATTAAAAAAAAACCTACACTACCCTAAGTCTACCCCACCCTCTACCTCCACGCACATTTCCATACACCTCACATCCCATCCTATTCACATTAAACTAAATCAACGGCCCTTGAAAATTCTAGACCGCCCCTCACCATCCGAAACTTAACGAAAGGGGGGGGTCCGGAATGGTAGTTTTCAAATACCACCCCCCGGACATGTGTCATGACCCTATTCCAGCGGACCCCCCCCCCAAANAAAAAAAAAAAACCGCTTACCACCTCAGGGGGGGTCCGGAATACCACCAATCACAAAAAAAAAACCGCTTTTTCAATTTTTTGCCATTTTTTGCCTGTTCAGCACGTCTTCTTCCGGAGGAGATTCTGGGCAAATGAAAACGAATTTTTAAAATCCGAGATAGGTTTTTCTCCG
Organism: Picea engelmannii; assembly: GCA_009831015.1. NCBI lineage: Eukaryota > Viridiplantae > Streptophyta > Pinopsida > Pinales > Pinaceae > Picea > Picea engelmannii. Next base: position 1,882,276 of record ML777912.1, read on the forward strand.
TAACAGGATGAGTAATAAAAACCTCTCTCAGTTGTTTCACAGGTTCCATGAGAAGGGAGAATCTAAGCCATATTCGAGGCCCTTTATTTCCATATTTCCACTTTTCTGTTACAGTCCCGATCTTGTAGGAGCTATTACGGCCATATGGGGACGAATTTGGTGAAACCGAAGGATATTTTTGTCCAGAACATGTTCATATCCAATAACCTCCTTCAGTTTTTTCCCAGGTATCATCGATGAAGAGAAACACACGTCTGTTCGGACCCCTTTTTCACAGAAAACCGGTCTGTCTTTCATGGCAGACAGTTCCAAATTTTGTGGGATTTGTGGCTATCTTTGGCCGAGGTGGTTGAAACCGAATCTCTAAAACTTGTGGGGGGATATATCCTATTTATTCAGAGGATTTTAATGTAAAATGGTTCGACCTGTAGGAAAGTTTTTCCCTTTTTGTTGGACTGTGGGCCTTGCTACTTCAGGAGGTTTGTCTATAATTGTGGAATGACCAATCAGTAATAGAGAAAATGATTTATAGGATTCTTGTGTAACAGTGTTGGTGGTGTGTTCCTTGTCTGTCTGTAGTTATCTTTCTTCTATCTTTCAAGCATTTTCATTTCTTATTGTTGAAAAAAGTAATGGAGAAGAATTTATGCATGCATACTCTTTGGCCAATTTTTCAATAATCTTTATG
>ML777912.1:1884573-1896219 GCA_009831015.1 Picea engelmannii
AAGAGATAGTAAAAACTAGAAAAGAAATGGAGAAATTTAAAGGATTGTATCATCAAAATCTGCCAAGTATTAAAGCATCAGAAGAATTAACTTCCATTCTAAATCAACAAAGAAATTCAAAGTTGAAAGATGGATTGGGATATAAAGAAGGATCAAGTAGTGATCATCCAAGCAATACAGAATCTATCAAGTTTGTCAAATCCTCAAAAAATGACAACAATCACTCTGCAGAAACAAAGAAGGAAAATCATCCACCAAGAAGAAATGAAAGAAAAAGCCCCAGAACCGAATTTGTAGACCAGAAAGATTATTGGCATAAAAGAAGTCGACCTCCTCAAAGAAGACATATTTTTTGAAGGTACAAAGATATTTTCTATGGTTATTGTTTTCTCTGCTCTAATTTTGGTCACAAAGCTATAAATTGTTCTTTACGATTTAGATATGAACAATCAAGATATTCAATGAATAACTATCTTCCACAACAAAGATTGAGATAGCCAAGCAACAAACAATCATAGATTATAAATCATGTGATGACTGGGAGAAGGACACAGGTGAAACACAACAACAGATACGAGAATAACAATCATTATGATCTATTATTCAGTGAACCAGAATGTTACAACTGTCATAACTATGGTCATAAAGCTGCAGACTGTCGCTTAAGGAAATACAATTCAGATTTGATCCCCACTACTGAAAATGTCAAAGTTTGGAAGAAGAAAGTAGTTGAAAAGTGTGGACTAGTGCTATCATCCCAAAGGAAAAAGAATCCCTGGTATATTGACAGTGGATGCTCCAAACACATGACTGGAGACAGAAGTAAGTTTCTAACTCTAAGTGATAGAAAATCAGGGAATGTAACTTTTGGAAATGATGCACTAGGAAAGATAAGAGGTAAAGGAATTGTAAGTTTGTGTAACGGAAAAAGAAAATCTCAAGAAGTGTTTCTTGTAGAAGATTTGAAACATAATCTGCTTAGTGTCAGTCAAGTCTGTGACCGAGGGTGTGAAGTTTTTTTTACCTCTAAAGATTGTAGAATAAAAACTGTGGATTCAGGTCAGCTAGTTGCAAAAGGTATAAGAACAGAAAACAATATCTATGTTTTAAAAGAAGAAGAAGAAGAAGAAGAAGAATGCAACTTAAGAAAATATGATGAAAGTTGGCTATGGCATAGGAGACTTGGTCACCTAAATTTTGATCACATAATCAAACTCAGAAACACTAGGGAAGTAAAAGATCTTCCGAAGATATAAAAGCCATATGAATCTGTTTGTAAATCTTGTCAGGAAGGAAATCTTACTCACACTCAGTTCAAATATAAAAACTTTCCGTCAACAGAAAAACCTCTTCAGTTAGTACATATGGATCTATATGGACCATCAAGGAAAGAAGGTACAGGAAAAGAAAATTACTTCATGTTGATTATTGATGACTATTCTAGACTAACTTGGGTTGCCTTTTTGAAAGAAAAATCTGAAGCATTTGAAAAATTCAAAGTATTTAAGGCTCTGAATGAGAATCAAACAAGAAAAAGATTAAAGGCAGTAAGGTCTGATAGAGGAGGAGAGTTTAGTTCTGGGAACTTCAATTAGTTTTGTGATAAACATGGAATCAAAAGAGAGTACACAATTCCAATGACTCCACAGCAAAATGGAGTTGTTGAGAGGCATAATAGGTCAGTACAGCAAATGGAAAGATCAATGATGAATGAAAGGAACATACCTCAGACATATTGGGTGGAATAAATTCATACAGCTGTTCATATCCTTAACAAATCTCATCTCAGACCACAAAGTGACAAGACCCCTTATGAACTTTGGTTTGGAAGACCTGCTTCAATCAAGCATTTTAAAGTTTTTGGGAGTACATGTTATATCAAGAACAATGATGAAAATATTGGAAAATATGAGGATAGGCCTGATGAAGGTGTCTTCTTGGGTTATGCTACAAATAGAAAAAGGTACAGATGCTACAATAAGAGACTGCACAAACTAGTTGATTGTATAGATATAAAAGTTGATGAAGAAATCCCAGTCAGAAATGTGAGCAGTGCTGAAGCAAGAACAAAAGATACAGTTGAATATGAATATGAACAAGTCCAAGGATTAGAAAGAGAAGAGTCTGGATCGGATGAATATCTGAATATTCATATTGACACAAATAAGAAGAAAGAAGCAAAATCACCTCTCAGAATTATTAGAAAGAATCATCCTGAAAATAAGATAATCGGAGATATAAATGAAGGAGTTCAGACAAGAAGAAAATTGATTAAAGACTCAAAACAATCTCATGTTTCCTTTTTATCTATGACTGAACCTAAAAATTTTGAGGAAGCTAGACAGGAAGATAATTGGATTAGAGCAATGAATGAAGAGCTTGATCAGATTGATAAGAACAATACTTGGGAGCTTGTCCCTAGACATGAAGATAAGAATGTAATAGGTTCCAAATGGGTGTTCAAGAATAAAATGAATGAAAAAGGACAAGTTGTTAGAAATAAAGCCAGATTGGTCTGTAAGGGATATGCACAAATTGAAGGTCAGGACTTTGATGAAACTTTTGCACCAGTGGAAAGATTGGAAGCTATCAGAATATTTATTGCTTATTCATGGCATAAGAACTTCAAAGTTTATCAGATGGATGTTAAGTCAACATTTCTTAATGGAGATCTAGAGGAAGAAGTATATATGGAGCAACCTGAAGGATTCTCTTTGACAAATAATCCTAATTATGTTTTTAAGATGAAGAAGGCCTTATATGGACTAAAACAACCACCACGAGATTGGTATTACAGACTGGACAAATTTCTACAAGAAAAGGGGTTCAAGAAAGGTACTGTTGACAGTAACCTTTACATTAAGTTTGAAGGTGATAATTTACTAGTTGTTTTGGTTTATGTAGATGATATTATTTTTGACTGTACTAATGAATCATCTGTCCAGTGGTTTGCTAATTCTATGAAAACAGAATTTGAAATGTTCATGATAGGAGAACTGTCATACTTTCTTGGTCTACAAGTAAAACAAAGCTTTGAAGGACTTTTTATTTCTCAAGAAAAATATTTGAAAGAGATGTTGAAGAAATTTCAGATGGAAGATTCCTCAACAGTTAGCACACCTATGGTGGTTGGTTTCAAGCTGAGTAAAGATGATATATCACCTAATTTTGATCAAAGGACATATTGCTCCATGATAGGCAGTCTTCTGTACATCACAACATCCCGTCCTGATATAATGCAAGTTGTTGGAATGGTAGGTCATTTTCAGTCTGGTCCTAAGAAAATTCATTCGGTAGCTGTCAAAAGGATATTTAAGTACTTAAAGGGAACAATGACTTATGGTCTATGGTATCCTAGAAATCAGAACTTCCAGTTAACTGCTTATTCAGATGCAAACTGGGCAAACTGTGTTGATGAGAGAAAAAGTACCAGTGGAGGAGCATTTTTTCTGGGTGACTCATTAGTTGCATGGCTTAGTAAAAAGCAAGGATCCATTTCATTATCCACTACATAGGTAGAATACATTGCTACTGCTACTTGCTGCACACAAATTTTATGGATGATACAAACTCTTGCAGATCTAAAGGTAAATTACAATGATCCAATTCCAATTCATTGTAATAACACCAGTGCCATTAGTGTCTCCAAGAATCATGTTCTTCATTCAAAGACTAAGCATATTCCAATCAAGTACCATTTTCTCAGAGAACAAGTTACAAACAGAATTGTTCAACTGAATTATATACCTTCTACAGAACAGATTGTTGATATCTTTACTAAACCATTAACAATGACCCCTTTTGGATATCTTCGTCAAAAGTTGGGGGTTATAATATCTTGTGTCTAGTCTGTTCACCTGGTCAGGGGGAGTACTTATTGAATATCTGGTGTATTTCCAAGATGCTTATAGTTGACAGGGGGAGTATGTTTTTCAACAGATCAAGGGAAGAATGTTTCTTCTTTGACATTGATGTCAAAGGGGGAGAAAAGAGTTCAGGAGAGGAGATACGAATGCATGTGGGTGCTTGTGTTGCCATCAATGCCAAAGGGGGAGATTGTTGGAAAATATTTAACAGACAACGAATGCTTGTCATTAATGTCAAGTACAACAATGAAGTTGGCATGAGTACAGGAAGTTTGTAATCGACAGGCAAACATAAGATAAGTTCAGGAAGTTCGAATGATCGAAGGCGAATGATCGAAGACAACACAAAATTGATCTAGTGATCGAAGACCCGTAAAGTTTGAGAAGAATCTTTGATCATTGGATTCCATTCAAAATTCCCGAAAGAATGAGGTTCATCAGATCTGAATGTAGACAAGAAGAGATCGTTGAAGAGGAGGATAGATCTTAACTGTTAGATCCAAGCGCAGGATCCGACCGTCATTGGATCAAGAAGAACCCACACGTCCTATAAGGTACAAGGAGAAGCAGGCGTAATCGCGATTTGCAAAATCACGATGTAATCTGAGCCGTCAGATCAAGGTTTGATCTGTACCATTGATTCCAGTCCATGTCGGAGTTTCGGGGATCGAGAGGTGGAGATGTCAAAGTTTCTTAACATAAGAAATCTTAATATCATGATATGCAAAATTGTGATTTAATCTGAGCCGTCAGATTAAGGTTGAATCTGGACCATTGATTCCAGTCCATGTCGGAGTTTCGGGGATCGAGGGTTGGAGATGTCAAAGTTTATTAACATCAGGAATCCCAATATCGCGATATGCGAAATTGCGATTTAATCGCAGCCATTGAATCGAGATCAGATTTGGACTATTGATCTGACCCCATGTCGGAGTTTCGTGAATCAGGACTTTGAAGTGACAAAAACACTGGACATCAAGGATGTCGAAATTGCGATATGAGAAATCATGATTTAATCGTAGCCGTTGAATAGAGATCAGATATGGACCGTTGATCTAACTCCATATCGGAGTTTCGCGAACCACGACATGGAGAGGCAAAGAACCCAATGCAACAAGAATGTTGAAATCGCGAAATCATGATTCAATCGTAGCCATTGAATCAAGATCACATATGGACCATCAAATCACAGGACATGTGGAAAGTGATCGAAATTTCGCTGACTTGGGGTCAATGGAGCATAGTGTCAAAAATCACGAAATGAGAAATCGCAAAAGCGCTTTTTGCATAGGCACTTGGTTATGACCATAGTCATATAGGGGAAGGAGCTAGTGCAGAAAAGTTCTGTAGCATAACTTAGAAGATCGCGAAATGAAGTTTCGAGACACTCAGCACAGGATTGTCGAAATGCCAAAACCCGATTTAAAGGCAATGTCAATAAAGTTCATCAAACGGAGCAGATAAATTGGAATATGATCGGAAGGTTATTGTTCTCTCTCACCATTAACCCCTCAGTTATGAATCTGTTAGTGAAATGGATTCATGATTGCGAATCAGTTGGTCTTTCAGTTGCTCAGACAATTGTCGTTATTTTGCCTAAGGAAATGGGAAGTGGAACCATCGTGGGGGTGTGTATAAAAGAAAATGAGACAGACTGTGTAGGGTTGATTGTTCTGTATGAGAAAAGAATGAAATTGTAAGAAAAGGAAAATGAGAGGATGCGCAGGAGGAAATTGAGCATATGTGCAGTGTGAGATGAAACGCAGAGCATAATGACAGAACAAGTTGATGAAGAGCAGACCTGCTGAATAGAAAGAGGAATAAATGAATTGCAGTACAGTTAGAAGATGACCAGATGTACAGAACAAAGAAAGATTGGTAAGAATTGATGTATCTGTGTAGTTGAATGTTTTTATGTTCATTTATGTTATAGGGAGGTTGGGAGGTGCTCTGGAGGACTGTTGTCCTCAAAGGTTCAAGTGGGAGCTTGAACACAGGAAGTTGTAGCTTCCATCTGGTTGCAGCTAGAGAAACCAGGGTGGCAGGGTGGTGCAAGGGAGAACACGTGTTCTCTATTATACAGGTTGGAGCCTGTGTAACTGGAAGTTGGTGCTTCCATCTAGTTGGTGCTGGAACATATAGGGAGTTGGTTCTTCCTTCTAGTGGGTGCTAGAGAAACCAGAGAGTTGGTGCTCTCAAACAAGTTGCAGCTTATAAAACAGAGGTAGCAGCCTCACATTGAGTTGGTACTAAATTAAAGATGATGTACAGAACTTAAAATACTGCCTATCATTTCGAAGAAGAAGAGGTTTTCTCCCTTTATGGGTTTCCTCGTGAAAATTTGTCTCTGTGTATACCTTGTGTGTGACTGATGCTTTTTACTTTTACTGTCCATATGTTGTATAATGTTGATGATCACTTGAAGAAAGATATAGAATGTTTTAATAGACTTAAAAATTTTGAAGCTCAAAGACAACTGATTCACCCCCCCCTCTCAGTTGTATTAGTAATTTCAACAAAAACACACCTAACACTCTCATCTACGATTGAACCAACCTGTTTTGAACAGGACAACAAGGATGAATTTTGGAATAAGGCCATGGATGAAGAATTGGATCAAATAGAGAAAAATGATATTTGGAAATTTTTTCCAAGACCAAAGGATAAGAATTTGATCGGCACAAAGTGGGTATACATGAATAAATTGAATGGAGATGGACAGGTTATAGGGAAAAAAGTGTGAAGACTTAAATAGTGGCTCATTACCCCCTAATTGGGGCATCTTATATTAGTAATGTTATTTTATTTATGTCGTCTTTAGTTGTAATTATACCTCCTATTCTCCTATATATACCAAGGAGACATTTTCATTTTGAATCATCTTGTAATTGAACATTTATGTGGGCATAAGGAGGTTTCCCCCTCAAAGAGGCTTATTATATGAATTTATATATTTTTCAAGGCATTGAGTACTTATTCTAAGGTTTTTCTATGCTATATTGGTATTTGGTTCTTAACATATGGTATCAGAGATCAAGGTCTTGGGGTTTTGCTGCTACATCTGATACACCTTGGAAATTTCACTATAAATTGTTTTCTACAACGTTTCAGAAGGAACGACTTGGAAGATATTTAGTAGATGGATCAAGGTACGTTGGGTTAAAATTTTATCTACTGAGGCCTTATACTTTCCAAGATATAGACTATGAACGATAGGGTTATGGAATCATCTTGAATTGAGGCATTGCATAATTTTCGCTATAAAACATTTTCTATAACGTTTCAGACCCTAAAATCTGGAGGATATTCACAAACATTAGTAAGGTATCTATGGGAAAAATTCAAGCTTCTGGTTCATCTTAAATTTGTAGATACACCCAGTGGAAGATAGGGTATCTGACTAGTCCTATTAACTAGTCTCAAGAAGGTGTTTCAGGTAAAACAATCATAACTTCTTCCTAGAGTGTCTAAATGGAGTGAGACTAGTTGCATTGGATAGTGGAAAGTCTGTAGTATTGCTGGTAGAAGTTTCAAAATTTTATATCAATTATTTTTTGCGGGGCACGCTATACAAGTGAGATCTCCTGGAAAGGCCAAAAATAAACAAGTTGTGGGGAAGTTACCATAAATTCCACTTGTCACAACCAATTTTGATCAGACCTATGGCATTGTAGAGAATAAATATCAGAGAAGTACAAAAAAAAAATTTCATACCTAGAAGGGATGAAACTTTGGAGACACAGCAGAAGAAAGATTGTCTATAAGACCCACCTCAAAATCAAGGTTCAAAAGTGATACTTGGCCAACATGCCACCCAAAAACGGAACTTATACACCAAATAATCCTCCAGAAAGTCCTACTTGGACTCTTGATGAAGGTGAAAAAATGTGTAGGGACATAAATGAATTACAAAAGAAGACAACGACAAACGATGAGCTACAAGGGATGATGGATTCAACTGAAGCTAAATTAGAGGCAATAATGGATACTAAAATGGATGGTTTAAAAAGGGAGATCATGAAAGGAATGAAAAATTTCCTAATAGAGAGGACACCTGAAAGTGAAAACGTGTCCCATGAAATTCATGATGAGGACATAAGGAAGATGAATCAAGAATGTTCAAACTCCAAATTTGGGTTGAAGACCAACCACGTTCCTAAGATCGATATGAGGAAGTTTGATTGCAAGGACCCAATAACATGGATACTTCAGATGGAGTAATTCTTTGATCTACATAATGTGACACATACACAAAAGGTATGAATTGCTTCTTTATATTTAGAACCCAATAAATTTGTATGGTATATATGACTTTGTTCTCTCAAGTCACTCGTCACTTGGACAATTTTCATGGAAGAAATGATAGCACACTGTGAGGATACAAGGAGCAATACCTTCTTTAGCCAATTGATAAATTTCAAGCAAAAGGGTTCAGTTACAGAGCACATTGAGAACTTCCAAAGATTGAATATACAGGTAATAGATATTCCATATGATCACTTGATTGATGTATTCATAGGAACTTTAAGAGATAACATTCTACATGAGGTTCACCTTTGGGAACCCAAATCATTGGAGAATGCATTTAGGGTGGCAAGAAATGTTGAAAGTAAAAATATGGCTATGGCTACTAGAAGGACCAATTCTAACATATATAGAGAGAATAATGCTCCTTCTTCTAAAACACCTCAAACTACAATGTTGACACCTCAACAATTGAAGTAAATAAAAGAAAAAGGTTTATGCTTTAATTGTGACAACAAGTACAGTAAGGGACATAAGTGTGATGAGAATAAATTATTCTACATAGATTGTGAAGAGGAAGAAGAAGAACAAGAACCATCTCAAGATGAAAACATAGAAGCAATTTCGTCTAAAGACATGACTCCCATGATATCGTGTAATGCATTAACTGGAATTAGCACTCCTCAAACCCTCAAGATAAAAGGATATATCAAAACAAAAAAGGTAATAGTCCTTATTGATTCTGGCAATACTCATAATTTCATTCACTATAAATTAGCCAAAGATCTCAAATGCTTTGTATATCCAACACCAGAGTTTCAAGTCATGATTGCAGATGGAGGAACTATCAATTGCTCAAGAAAATGCAATAAGATAAATATTATTATGAGGGAATATGTAATTAATATTCCCATGATTATTATACCCATGGGTGGTTCTGATGTTGTACTAGGAATCCAATGGTTACAATCATTAGGAACAGTGGCTTTTAATTTTCAAGAACTTTTCATGAAATTTTCATTAGAAGGAAAATAAATTGAGTTAAGAGGTATCACAGGGAAGCCCGATAAGGTGATAAGCTCTAATGACATGACAAAATTATTGAAAAAGGGGCATCAAGGTGTTATTGCACAACTATGCTCACTAGATGTTCAAACATCTAAGCCATATATTCTTCTAGATCTCCAAGGGATCATTGATAACCATTCCAAAGTATTTGAAGATATTCCTAAAGTTCTTCCACCCACTCGAAATTATGATCATGATACTCACCTAACTCCTAGGAGTGTTCCTCCTAACATTAGGCCATACATGTACCCTTATGCCTAGAAGAGTGAAATTGAGTGCATGGTTGAAGAAATGTTAGAGGCTGGCATTATTAGACCTAGCCAAAGTTCTTACTCTGCACTGGTGGTAATGGTATTCAAGAAAGATGGATCATGGCGTATGTGTCCAGATTATAGAGAAATCAATAAGATCACTATTCAAGATAAGTTTCTCATTCCCGTCATTGATGAATTGTTAGATGAACTACATGGAGCAATCAATTTCACAAAGTTGAATCTTCGTTCAGGGTATCATCAGATTATAATGAAGGAAGAAGATATCCCAAAAACAACATTCTGAACTCATGAAGGCCATTATGAATTTTTGGGCATGCCTTTTGGCCTTACAAATGCACCTTCCACATTCCAAGGGTTGATGAGTTCCATTTTCAAGCCCTTCCTTAAAAAAATTGTGTTAGTATTTTTTGATGATATATTAATCTAAAGTCTTGGGAGGATCATGTGCGATATGTTGACAAGGTGCTACAACTACTAAAGGAGCAACAAGTATATGCCAAACCACCCAAATGTTTCTGTGGAGTGAAGGAGGTAGAGTATTTGGGTCATATTGTATCTCATGAAGGTGTCAAGGTAGACCCTAACAAGATTAAGTCCATGATGGACTGGCCAATTCCCAAAACATTGAAGAATCTTAGAGGATTTTTGTGTTTGACAGGTTACTACCACAAGTTTGTTCGACACTATGGAAGAATAGCAGTACCTTTAACGACACTAACTAAGAAGGATGCATGTTCATGAACTCTAGAGCCAACTAGATCTTTTGAATAGCTTAAAGAGGTGATGTGCAAAGCTCCTATCTTGACCACTCCAGACTTCACAAAAACCTTTATTGTGGAATGTGATACCTCGGGAAATGGAGTTGGTGTTGTCCTAATGAAAGAAGGAAGGCCCCTCACTTTTGAAAGACGACCACTCAAGGGAAAGGACTTACACAAACCCATTTATGAGAAGGAAATGATGGAAATACTACATGCATTGAAGAAATGGCATCCTTACCTAATAGGTAGGCACTTCAAGGTAAAAGCAGATCATGATAGTCTTAAATACTTTTTGGAACAAAGACTATCTTGAGAAGAACAACAAAAATGGGTAACCAAGATATTGGGTTATGATTTTGAAATCGTCTATAAAAATGGGAAGAAAAATGTTGTGGCAGATGCACTCTCAAGGAAGGATGAAGATGTTGGGGCCTTTCTCTTTGTTATCTTGATCATTCAACCCGATTGGATAATAGAAGCAAGAGATGAATGGAAGAATGACAAAAAAGTGTTGACTCTCATTCAAAGGTTTTAGCAGGATTCCAGTACATCAGATACATTTACATGGAAAAATGATTCACTATGGTACAAAGATTGCTTATATTTATGTAAGAACTCCCAACTCAAACAAAAGGTACTATTGGAATTGCACACCTTTCCAGTAGGAGGGCCTAGAAGTATGGTTAGAGAACCCATGCCTAATTGTGGAATAATGAGATGAAGTTCGTGAAACTATCTGATATGGATAGTGCTTGTCATGCCATTTTCGGTGGTATGTGGAACATCACATAAATCCTCACGGTTAGAGATTTATGTCCATATGAAGTCGAAGAACCCTCATGGGTCATATAGAATCCCCCAAAAGTCAAGTGTTTGCAAAAGAAATTATTTAAATAATAAAGTAAATGGATAACTCCCTAAAATAAGGAAAGTGTGATGCTACATGAAAGTATAAATAAGAGGCAAGGCTCTCTCATTTAAACACACTAGAATATCATTCAATATCAATTTTTGTAAAAGGTTATTTGGTCAGGTGTAGTGTCCCCAAGGCCAAGCCCCATTACAGATCACGTTATATGCAAAAGAATTGTAAATATGTTCTATAGGCTGGTGAGCCAAGTTTTGTATAAGCTGTAGGCTTATGAGTTTTGTTAGGCCAGGGAGCCTAAGTGTTGAAGGCCAGGAGCCTGTTAATGTACTTGTATGTATGCAGGTCAATTAATAAAATATAAATACCGCCAGTGCAGACCATCCACGATGAAAGAGTGATGGGGGACTGAGCGTCCATAGAAGGGGCAAGGAACTAAGGGCTAGAAGGTGGGAAAGGGGCTGAGGGTGGAGCCTAGGGGCTAAGCCTAGGGGGCTTAGGCCTGGAATAATATTTTAATATTATTTCCAAAAGAGCCACGTGCATATTATTTTATCCTAAGT
>ML777912.1:1904557-1934613 GCA_009831015.1 Picea engelmannii
TCGGTCCCAGCTCGGGGGTGACCTACTGTTGAGCTGATGAACAGTGTGGTCTAAGGCTGGGAGGTTCGTGGAAGGCCTGCACTTGGTTGGTGATTTCTACAGCTATTAAAAGATAAGTATATCTGAATTATGTTTTAATCATGATTGAGCATGACTGCTCTGTTTATGTATCATGTTTTCCGCTGTGTAAAATGAATCTGCTGTTGAATGCTATGGTTTGCTTAATTGCAGGAGTGAATTATATATTTTACTCTGAGATTTAAATGGGTTTAATTGTGTTAAATGCATGTGGTTATAATTTCTGTATCAATTATGTGAACATTCATGTATAGAATGGTAATTGAGGGGTTTGGAAACCTGGGTAGTGTAAAAGGGTACACTACATCAGGTATTATTGATAGAGAAAAATTGCAGCAGAAAAAGTGTGGCATAAAAAGTACGGCAGGAAAATCATGGAAAAAAAGTGAAGAAGAAAAAGTGTGACAGAAAAATCGTAGTAGAAAACGTGCGGCAAAAAAATTGCGGCAGAAAAATCGCGGCAGAAAAAGTGCAACATAAAAATTGCGTCAACAACATGGTTAGGGTCTATTTATGAGATATATGGAGCATCTTGTTTGAGGTATGTTTTGTGATCTAGGTTTTATCTCTTGAGATGGTATTGGATGTTTAGTATTGCTACATATATCATATTTGTTGATGGATACAGTTGATATTTTTTTGTTGGTATTTGGCATATGGGTATTGGTCTTTTGGTTGTGATGTGTTGCCAAAGTTGTTGGCTTAGCTTGAGGCTACATAATAGTGAGGTTGTGGCACATGGTTTGATGTAAGGGTTTATGGTATTTGGTTTATGTATAGAGTGATGAATTGTTAGATAACTTTTGATGGTTATATTGGTGTATGTCTTTGGTATATTCTTGAGGTACATGTTGGGTACATGGTTGAGACAAGTAGTTGATGCATTGGCACATACATGAGGTGTATAGTTGATGATTTGACACATACATGAGGTGTATAGTTTATGATGTTGGTACATCTTGATGATTCAAGGTTGATGCATGGTACATGTTGGTTCAGGTTATTGGTATAGGTTGTTTGGTGCAAGTTGATTTGTACAGGTTGTTACAGGTTGAAAGTGGAAGTGGTTGATTCAATGACAATGACAGGTTGTCTACATTTGGAATTTATATTTCAGGGCGGTTGGATGGGGAAAGAATAGGTGTTTGTAGCCACCTTTTGATTGTACTAAGAGAACATAGGGGGTTGTAGCCTCCTTCTGGTTGTAGCCAGATAATTGGGAAGTTGGAGCTTCCCTCAGGTTGTAGCCTAAGAAACTAGTGGGTTGGAGCCTCCTTCTAGTTGTATCTAGAAAACAAAGGAATTTGGTGCTTCCAATGATTGTAATTCTTCAAGACATATAAGAAAAAACATTATGTGGTTTTCTCCTGCTTTGGATTTTCACATAAAAACACTAGTGTATTGTGTATGTGTGTGATTTGTGATTTGTTCATTGTTTATTTACTCTGCGACTATTCGATGATAATTCTACATTGATATAAAACTTGAATTTTTGGAGAAAAAGGATTATATTTCTCTATTACTGATTCACCCCCCCTCTCATTAATCCAAAAAACTCTACCCTCTTTCTGTCTAGGATTACTAGGATAGTACTAGGGAGATCTTGTTTATTATTCAGTGAGATACCTATGAGATTTTGTCTCATAACAGAACTAAGGACCATATTGGGGAATAATTCCTCTCTATTTTGTGTCTCTTTGCCAATCCTTTCCTCTATTTATTGTTTTTTTATTCTGATTTTCATCCATATGTTACTTCATAGCCTAGATCCAATATATATGAGATATTTGATACAGATCTAGAAGATCTGGAACATATAATGTTGTCTTGATTTTTTTTACAGGTCATTGTTGGTTAAACAATAAGAATCCCGTGATGCCCCTTGCTGGTTGATAGGACACTGTCCCATGAGGATCTATAAAAACTACACATGCAAAGAAAAAACCCAAACCCTTGAGATTATGTTTATCCTCTAATAAAAAGGGTGTTGCAGTGGTATTTTATCATCTAGTATTGTCTCTGGTTTTTCTATTTAGTCACATAATTTTCCTTCACATGGTTTATGAGTGCATTTATGTGGTTCCATTCAAACAAAATGTTCATAGACATATTTCTATACAAGTTTTGTTCAAAGAGATGCGAATTTTTGCTTCATGGAGTAATGAAAATATATGATCCTAAGAAAGAAGGCATTTATATTTTGCATTTAGTTAAATGTAATATGTAGTTGTTAAGCTTTTTAACATCCCATTTTGTCAATTCCAATTAACATTAGTTGTACATTTGTTTAGTTACTGACATTATTAATTTTATTGGAGATATATTGGATCTTGACTATATGGTTGTATTTATTTAATTTTTAGATAATTGAAATAGCCATATACATAAACGTAAATTATTCTTATGGATATTAGTAACAGGAACAAAAAACAATTGTTGAACATGTATCAATATAGAAATTGATGTGCAATTCCACGTTATCTATGTTCAAGTTCATTTAAAGAGTGAAAAATAAGGTTTTCTTAAAAATTCTAAGAAGATTGCAGAAACACATAACATAAACCTCCTATTCATAAATAACCCACAAAAAAAGAGAACATTGGCTTTCAAAAATGAACATCTCACTAGTCTTGAATAATAGTACTAAGAGCAATAAAATAGGTTGCATCTGGTGCAATTACAGGTTCTTAAAACTTAACACATAAAGGATTTTACAACAATGCAGATAACATTTTCTCTAGAAACTTCAATCTTGTTTTTTCTTTACAAAATTAAAATAAATATGAGAGTACATGCTAATTTTTGTAACTTGTTTCTTTCTTGGGTGGAATCAATAGGCACAACTATCTAAAATTCACTTAATAAATGATATCAAGGAGATATATTATGGGCAAGTCCAATAGCACATGTGCTAAATTTTTCCAGTTGCATTTGTGCTTACTTTTTCCATAAGGAAGCTCTCTATAACATGGTTGCAATTAACAAAGTCTGGGAAATTTCCTTCTTTAATTTTCATCGGTATATTTTCCTAGAAATTTCCTCTAGTTTACCTAAAAACTTGGATAAGAAACTGCCAATTTATTTTGAACATTGTGTTGGCCAATTGACTAGTTGTTGAACACTTTTGACCATCGAGAAATTCAAGCTGTTGATATTGTTTCACCTTGAGTCTATCTGCTACTACAGATCTGAAAGAAAAATTTATAATGGAACTGATTTTCCAATAAATTGCACATGGGGCAGTTCATATTCTTCATTTATATCCATTGATGAATCCCATAATACTGAGCAATTTTTACTTGTTTCTTCAATGAGATTGTACAAAAACAAACAAGTTTCTTCCCAAGAATCAAGTGAAGCTTTGATTTGGAATTTTTCTTCTTCAGACATTTTGGCATATTCTAGTGGGAAAGTGTTGATGTGTGCCTCCCATAATTTCAAATTATCAAAAATAGCCCATATATATTTTTGGTTTTTACCTTGTGACTGAGACTCAACAAAACACTGGAGGATTTTGTCATGTTGTTATTTAATCAAATACAATCTTGAATAGAACAATACTTGTGTTAGAATTAAGTTGTATTTCTTCTTTGCTTAAGGTTTTTGAACTTTGATTCCTTATTTTTTCCTGTTCTAGTTCGATGGTCAATGTATCTCTTTTCTTCTCATAGTCTTTGTTGATTTCCTCTCTCTCTACAACAAATGTGGTGAGGTCTCTATCATGTTAAATTTTATTTGAATCCATTTTTTTTGTCAACTCTAGAATGATATTTTAAGAAACATTGTTCTCTTTTGTGATGCCCTTGACATGAGTTTCATGTTTCTATTTCCAATTGTGTTATTGTATCCTTTGTTGCTCGATAATTTCCTTTACTCGATTCTTCTCTTTTCTTAGATGGTTGGTTAATCTCGTAATAGACCATTTATTGGAAGTTTCAAAATCCCCCAAGGAATCAACAACTTCCTCTACAAATTCTTCATCATCCAAATGTGCAACACTCTATAATTGAGTTACTTCATGTGTGATTTCTTCATGGTGGGTCGTTTTCCTCTTTTTGGGCCTTCTCTTTTATATAGTTTTGGTGTTGTCATCAAGGACAAAATTATCTAAGGATAGAATGTTATCATCTACAGGAGAAATGATGTCAATATTGAAAGAAATGGTAACTAGGATCCCTGGAATTGAAGTTATGAGAGTAGTATTGATAGAATCAGTAATCTAGACAAGTGTTGTCTAGGAGAAGTTGATGTATTTTTTAGTTTTCATCTTTTTTTTGCCTCAACCACTTTTTCAAGAGTCTGCATATTTTTTCTTTTTGAGTCTTCCTTTCCTAGTACAATACTTTCTTATGAATATTTGTGAACTTTTGTTTCTACTGAAGAGGCACCAGGAACTAGTTTTGTTTCATTTTTATCCTCTCCTTCAATTTACTCAAATTCTATAATTCCCTATATTTTGTTCTATTCCTTAAGGATATATTTATTTTTATTAAGTTTTAATTCAATAAAGTGCAAAAAAGTAACACTATTTCTTATGGAATCAATTGTTTGTCTTACTTCATGGAAGTGCATTCCCTTGAAAAACAATGTCAAAAGGATTGTGTTCATGAATATATGTTTTGATTTTCACCACAACATAATATTTTCTGACAAAATCTGTTGGATCATGTCTCTTAAAGTCACCATGGGCCAACCAGATTTGATTTGGTGACTCGATCTCTTTTTGAGCATGTTTTGGATTTGACAAGGTATAAATACCTAGTGAAATAAGGAAATTAGGCCATTAATTTTTCAAATATTTATCCAAAGTGATTGCAATGCCGACAACGACAATATGGTATGCAATTTATTTTAATGATATCTTGTCTGGGACACACCTGGGCAAGAGATGATGGGGGTCTTCACAACCAAATATCTTAGTGTATGAAAATTCTTCATCTGTAAACCAATCACCTATTTCTTTTATGGAATTCATAGCGTCTTGACTAATTTTTTGGGATGGTAGGTTTTTCAAAATAAGATGCAACGAGACCATGAAAAAATTACAGATATCATAGAAATTATTTTCGCAATTGTTTTTGCACATTTTAGAACAATATAAGTGAATTGGTTTTTGTTGGGCCCCAACAACTCCCCCTAAATGTTTACAAACTTTAAAGGCCCCCCATTAGAATCTTGATAATTATAATGAGCTACATAATCAACCTTTTCAAATAGTTCCATACCTTGGCTTGCTTTGAGACAAGATTAAGACATTCGCTATAGTATGAGACATTCATTACAAGTGTATATGTCAAAATTTAGAAACGAGCATAGAAATCTCAATTTAAATAAAAACGTTAATTTTTAGCAACTGTTTACCTTCATTTAAATTATGATTATGCGTTCTTTCTTTTGCTCATTAGCAAGTTTGACTATTTTGAATAATGTGTTCAATACTTCATCAAATAATATCTCGGTTGGTTTCTCATTTTCATAAAATCATTTGGTGATATTAATTAATTAAATTCTTTTTTCATTTTGCATCTCATTTCAAAATAAAAATAATAATAAAAAAAAGAATTATCTATCATTTGTTTGATTTTGTGAAAAAACAAAATTAATATTTGTCTCCTATCCATCAACTTGAAGCTTCTATAATTAAGATCATATTTGAAAGGAAAATTTAAACAATGTTTGTTTAGGACTTATACTTAGTTTAAATTCATTTTTATTTTTTTATTGTTCTAGATTTTGTTTTATTTACAATTTTTAGGTTATTAATTTACGTTTCTTTTTGTTTCACAGGTTTCTATTATCAAATATTTGATATGGATCTAATCATGGCTTGATTTATTATCCAAATACGTTCAATATGATAGATCCAAAAATAATATTGGACTGCTACAAATAATTTTATGAATAACAACAGATAAAATTTGGAAAGGCGTCAAGATCAGACAGGCGATTTTGCAGGACTAATTGCAGCCAAACCGTGAGGACTTTGAAGAAACGGTTGAAAAAACAGAACCCAAATGGACCCATTTACCTTCTGTGTCAATATTTTCCCAAAACAATGCATCAATTGAGAGATATTGATGTCTCTTTACGAGGCAAATTTCAGGTGGAGAAAATTATTAGTGACGCCTAGACTATTCACTCATTGTATAAATATATGAGAAAGTTCAAAGCAAAAGGATCTAAAAAGAATTGGAGAGGAGGATTTTTATCCTTTCTCTTTTGTATATTATTTATTTTGTAAACTTTTTTTCTTTTCAAATGGAGTAACAAATGGTTGGAATCTTTGGGAGAATGGACGATTATTTTCAAAGAAGAATATGGAATTCTAGGTTGCTTAATGACTTTTGTCCTGTGAGTAAAATGGCTTTATTTTCATTATAATATCTTCATAATCTTTGAATAATTAATTATGCATTTATTTAAATTAGCTTTGGTCTATTTTATCAATACATGGTTAATTGTTATCATTTATGTATTAATTTTTTCAATCTTTAAGAGTCTATTATCTCAAAAATTCTTCCAGGACTGCAATATGGGCATGTGATTTTGAGAACGAATATGGGAAAGCAATTTTTCTTTTTCTTTAGACCTATGTGATGCATATTCTATTTCGTTCTTTCATTTTGGTTTTATTCTGAAAATGTTATTATGGTTGATTTGCGCTTTAGCTTGTCATCATATGGTGTTTTTATACTGTTAAATGTTATATGTTGTCCATAATTTCTTATTCCATTTTTTATGTGTGATCAATCGATCATTTGATTATTGTGGAATTTATTTCTAATGTTAAATGATGGATAATATCAATACTCAGAATTGAGTTTTCTTTCATTCTTAAATATTGATTATCTTAAGATCACATGATTTTTAATTAGTTGTCTTCCTCTTGTTATCAATTAATTCCAATATCGAATACTTTTTTGCATGTATTCTGGAAGTGCTAGTTATAGGCTTCCCTTAACAACAATACAGGAAGGAACTCATACAACATAGGAAGATAAAATTAGTTGAATGATCAGTTAGAGGTTAGTAGATGGATTATTTTCCTTTACTTAGAGTTGTTTATAAATGAAACAATGATTACATTAATTAGCTTTGACTGTTTTTGTGTCACCGTTTCAATCGTATTCATTTAGTATTTATTTGTTTAATATCTTAAAAAAATAAAAAAAGTTTTGTTTATATTTGATTCAGAAACCTTATCAAACAATCATTTTCGCAAGATTTCATGCAAACATTGTAACCTGTATATAGATTGTTTATATTCACATTTATTTTTAATAAACATTAGTCGGTAATATATTAAATGGTGCTAGAAGGAGGGATTGAACCTCCGAGGAAAATTTAATAATTAAATGTTTTACCCCTCAGCTTGTGATAATTCCAGATTTATAATTTTTTCTCCTGTGTCATCTTATAATGTACTACAAGGCAGGCTAACTATTTGGAGTCAATTTCTTCAAATTATTAATGGTTCCTGCCCAAATCACTGTGTCAGAACATGATTTTAATGTATCACTACCAATTATTTCCAACAAGACAACTGATCTCTTTTCGGAACTCACCTTTGATGGTGAAGGGAACACATCTGTAGTAGATCATATTTCTAATTTATTTTATAAGTGTTTAAGACATAGGATCATTGATTCTAATGTTACATGCAGATTGTTCGCTCTCACTTTCTGAGGTCGGGTTAAAATTTGGTTTGAATATTTTCATGCTAATTCTATTCATTCTTTGTTTGAATTTGTATTTGAGTTTTTATCAGATTTTAGCAACTATGATTATGATGAATTAAGTGAAGAATTAAGTTGCTTAAGAAAAGAAAATGGTGAATCATTCAATGATTTTGGAATTAGGCTAATTCATGTTTGTACTAGATTCCCTTTGAAAGAAATGTTGCTTATTAATGAATGGTTTGAATATCTCGTTTCTATCTCAGACAAACAAGATCAATTAACTATTAACCAAAATGAATTGAGCACTAACACTCAATCTCAAGATGGTTCAAATTTTCATGTTGATCTTGAAGATTTTGAAGCACCACATTTTTTGTCGACTTCTTTCATTTTGGCAAATCATGAACCACATAATGCAATTGCCACATCTAATCATTCTTTGCAAACAATGTCTCCTCCTGTCAAAGAAGGAACCTTTGCTTTAAAATATGACAGTTTTCACACTCTCATAGATTTTATAACAATTTCTAAAGTAAAAGAGGTCGAATGTGAAGTTGATGACCATGTGGATGATAAATCTTCCCCTAATTTAGTTGAACAGATCCATGATCAATCAATGGGAGACAAAATCATTAGGAAGACTATTAATCAACCTTCTATCTCTAGTGTTTTGCTCTCAAATTTTCCCTTACATAATGAACCAAGTTGTCTCTTAGAAATTGTCTCGTATTCTTTAAAAGAGGACACAACAGAGGTTGATCAGTTTATACAAGGAGAGGGAACAAAACCATATTTTGAAATGTATATGCCTATCATTTCAATAGATGCATTTCATCTCCTCAATTCTTCTACATATTATTCCTTGTACCCCGATATTTTTTATCCTAATGTTGTGCAACTGCATGTTCCATATTGCATTGGAGAGAATTCAACATTATATAATCAAGTACAAAGAGATTACTGAATAGAAGATAAAGAGGAAAATAATTCTACCCATGAACATATCAATTCTTATTCTCATCAATTATCCGTGGGTAAATCAAGAAATGATTTGAAAGAGTCTCAAATTGCATCTTCCATTGATTCATCTCAATTTGTGCTTAAAGAAGAATCTAGATTTTTCCATGATCAATTATTTGAGGTTAAAAAGTATAATCAGCCAAATATTATTACCAATGATGATTATTCAAAAATGTTGTTTGTTCCATTTAGTCCACCTCAAATAGTTAATCTTGAAGTATTTAAGCTCAATGGAAATTTTAAAGAGAATGATGCATTTCTTTTCTGATCAAGAAACATGATACATTCTCACCATCTTGATCCGACCTTTTTACAAGATTCTTTCCCTGATAGTCTAATACTTTATTCTCACCAGGAATATTTGTCACATTTGAATTCTTTCAAACCATCTGATGTCAGTAATTGCATGTATCATGATAGTATTGTAGATTGGTTGGAGTATTCATATCTTGAAAATTTCCTAGGGAATGGTAAGATTATCTTCTCTTTATCTAGAGATCAAGGAGGTAACTTTAACACACTCATTTTATATCCTCCAGATGGAGAAAATATGGAATGAAAGGAAAATTGTCAGGAGGATGGGGCACTTCGGTCTAGACTGATGGTTATGTTAGGTCCCCATAACTCTCACAAGATTCACAATCTTATTTTTTCATATTTTTGTGATCCATATAATGTCAAAATTGCAGAATGGCTGGAGGATTCATACAAAAAGAATGTTCAAGGGAATGGTAAGGTCATGCTTGCTTTGTTTTTAAATGATGATGATAAAGGTAAGTATAATATATTTTTGTTATTTTTTGATATACTACCATTCTTGTTAGTAATATTTGATCTTGTTTCCATTGTAGGATTGGAGTTACTCCGATGGCTACATTGGAAGCATGACTTCACCTAGTATTTTTTATTTGTTTAGTAGTTAGAGTAGGTTTAGGAGTAGGTTTTATTTTAGCTTTATTTCTCAATTTTTCTCTTTGTAATAATGAAATTATGAACACAAGCAGGCACACCAAGAGAACCATAATATGAATGTTGTCAGGGAAGTCCACTTTAAATCTTTTTATCTCAGCTTTTTGTTGATTATTTCTTTTCAAAAATGCAATATCATCATGAAAATTTTAAATGGAAAGTAAAGAGATAAGTAAATTTGAACCATCAATTCAACGCTGACCCAAGGTGCCATGAGTATGACTACACTCATCTTAATAAGGATTTTTCTATTTTCTTTTAGTCTCTTTTATTTTTAATAATAATGCTTCGTCAAAGTAGCATCTCATGTATCACTATATTAAGAAAAGAACTTGCCTGCACATGATATTTTATATGATTGATTTCTTCCTTTATTTTACAGTGAGATGCTAGTGAATCCAAAAGATGAAGTTTATCTTTGGCCAAAATCGTTTCCTAAAAAGTTTTCTTTTGTTGTTTTGACTTTGTGTAGTTCTGATTTTGAATCCCATTAATAAAATTTGACCTGGTTTGTTGTGTGTTTTTTGCTTTCTTTGATTGCTGTGAATGATTTTTTTTCTTATCTTTCTTTTTGAATCAATATATTTCTAATCAAAAATCTATTGTCAAAGGAAGCATTTATTTTAAGACTTGTGTTTTTCAAGCAATTTGAAATAATTCAAAAAGGTCCTGATATTAAGATATAGCTCAGACAATTGATTTTTAAGTCAATTGTCACTTTCATTTTGTCCTCATTGTCTTTGTCAAGGTATTACACCAGAGATTTGGTTTAAATCTTTGAGAATTACGATGACCTTTAAAAAAATTACGCCATCCATATTCTTAAGGAAACACTTTTAAGTTCTTCCCCATTCGTTAGATGATTTCTTAAAGGAAATCTAAAATCTTTAAGCCATGATAAAACTTCTAGTTTTGAAAGAAAATAAATAACTTGA
This sequence comes from Picea engelmannii, assembly GCA_009831015.1. Lineage (NCBI taxonomy): Eukaryota > Viridiplantae > Streptophyta > Pinopsida > Pinales > Pinaceae > Picea > Picea engelmannii. Next base: position 1,915,239 of record ML777912.1, read on the forward strand.
TCAACTATTCACCTGTATTGCAATTAACCTCCAGTATCACCCTACTCTCTTTGTCATCAATAAATATATAATTGTATTACTATTTAAAACTGGCATAAGATGGTTGAAAGCACTGGTGTGTGGGAAGTGTGTGTAAACCTATCGGGGTGCTGAACATGCTCGCTGGCAGTGGGCCAATGCACACATGATACTAAGACAACTTCGTCGGGATAATAAACAAGCCTGCTGGAAACGAAGCAATGTCGGGTCAAGAGGTAGCAAACATATGATTTTAAATTAATTTTTATGGAAGTATACATCATGTGGATACAACTATTGGATGGGATTAAAGCATTTGAGTGGGTTAAATGACATCGCTGTCGAGGCTATGGACGCCCAATGACAGTAGTGACTCTGTCAATGGTATTGAAGTTATTTTATAAACATCGTGACTCTTTGATTAAGACATTATTTCAGGTTATAATCCCCTACAAAGAAAATTCTATTGTCTAGTTATAACATTGAGCTTATCCTAATACTATATGGTCTCAGAGTGAATTTATTTAAGGGACCTTAAATCATTTTTCAAGACTTATTATTTTCTTCCTGAGATGAAATCTTACCATATCAGAGATAACTACTTCACCCAGTAAGTCACTATTTGTTGGGCCCCAACAACTCGCCCTATTTTTTTACAAAATTCAAAGGGCCCCCATTAGAATCTTGATAATTATAATGAGCTACAGAATCAACCTTTTCAAATAGTTCCGTACCTTGGATTGCTTTGAGACAAGATTAAGACATTCACATTAGTATGAGACATTCATTACAAGAGTATATGTCAAAATTTAGAAACGAGCATAGAAATCTTAATTTAAACAAAAACATTATTTTTTATCAACTGTTTACTTTTGTTTAAATTATGATTATGTGTTCTTTCTTTTGCTCATTAGCAAGTTTGACTATTTTGAATAATGTGTTCAATACTTCATCAAATAATATCTCAGCTGGTTTCTCATTTTCATAAAATCATTTGGTGATATTAATTAATTAAATTCTTTTTTCGTTTTGCATCTCATTTTAAAATAAAAATAATAATAATAAAAATAATTATCTATCATTTGTTTGATTTTGTGAAAACCCATAATTAATATTTTTCTCCTCTCCATCAACTTGAAGCTTCTATAATCCCCGGATGGGGTGTTAGTGGATTCCTCGTGGTGGCTGCTAGAAACGAACACACCTCACCGCAACACGGAGCCACGTGACAGGCCCGTGCTACAGTACCACACCCTCCCGGAAGTGTAATGGCATTTATATGCCGCTTAATGCTCGAAGCATGGGGCATTTACGCCACCCTCTACTCCCATGCAGATTGTATAATGGCTTCGTTTGTTCGTTTTGATATTTCACCTTGCAAACGCTCGGAAGGGCTCCCCCCTTCGCGACGCAAACACCACCAGGCTTGCACAGAGGCTATCCTCTTCTTGGTCTTTCTGCTTCACTGGTCTAACTCGGTCCCGCTCTGCTCACCTGCAAACATGAAGGAAAGGCTAAGAGGAAAGTCGAAGCGGGGCTCACCCTAGAAGCCCCACAGACCTCCGGTCTCGCCTACGGCTTCCCCCGCGACTGGTTCTTCCTCCCTCCCTCAAAGCATGTCACCTACTGCCACCCCGCCACCTCTGCATTCCTTGCACTTTCGCTCCGCGATAACCCCGCCACTTCCGCAGCCTGCGCTTTTACATTCCTTGGCGAACATTCAGCGAGGGACGACCCCGACTCCTCTCTCTCCTCAGGACCCTCGGATGCATTTTATGGTGACAATGTCCTTCCCCAAATCCTCGAGCACTTGGAGGAGTGCACCAGCGGCTTTTGGAGAGTTCAAGCGAGCGCGTCTCCACCCCGCGAGCCACCTTGACAGCGAGAATTACAAAGAGAGATTGGGCATTCTGTACGATTTAGTCTTCGAGCTCAGAAGGGAGATGGCGGACCTCAAGTTTCGACTGCAGGCTACAGAGGACAATGTCGCCACCTTTCTTCAAATCTTATCAAATATGCAGTCGGAGCTCTCCTCGAACCCAGCTGGCTCTCCTCCAGGGGAGGTCCCTGACATGGCAATGGACAACGTTCGGCGACAAGCAGTGGAAAAGCAGAAGGAGGCGGAACGTAGCGGCCCAGTGGAGGATGCGGAGCATGTGGAGCGAAGCGAACAACGCAGGGATGACCAACCAGCCAACATCGAGACGGAGTCGTGGATAGACGACCTTCGCGCCACGTGGATTGGTTATTAGACAGGTGTTTACATTTCTTTTTGTTGAACATCTAGTTCCTTTAGGCTCTTAGTCTAGAAGCATCTAGTAGGGTCTTTGTTTGTCTTCTGTACATGCAACTTTCTCAGACTTGTGTTTTGGGGGCTGGCTGGACTGGTTTCCCCTCTGTTGGGGCAGTCCAGCATTCTCAGCCAGTATCTTTTTGTACTCTTGCAACTCTTTTCAGCTCTAGCAGGCACCAAATATAATATACATACTTCTTACTTACAAAAAAAACAAAAAAACTTGAAGCTTCTATAATTAAGATCATATTTGAAAGGAAAATATAAACAATGTTTGTTCAGGACTTATAGTTAGTTTAAATTCATTTTTTTTTATTTTATTGTTATAGATTTTGTTTTATTCAAAAAAATTAGGTTATGAATTTAGGTTTCTATTATCAAATATTTGATATGGATCTGATCATGTCTTGATTTTATTATCCAAATAAGTTCAAGATGATGATACAAAAATAATATTGGATTGCTACAAATAATTTTATGAACAATAACAGATAAAATTTGGAAAGGTGTCAATATTAGACAGGTGATTGTATAGGATTGATGGCAGCCAAACCATGAGGCATTTGAAGAAGTGGTTGAAAACCCAAAACCCAAATGGACCCATTTACCTTCTGCGTAAAAAAAATTCCAAAAAAATGCATGGTTTGAGAGATATTGATGTCTCTTTACGAGGAAAATTTCAGGTGGTGAAAATTATTAGTGAAGCCCAGACTGTTCACACATTGTATAAATATATGAGAAATTTTAGAGAAAAAGGATCCAAAAAGAATTGGAGAGGAGGATTTTTATCCTTTCTCTTTTGTATATTATTTATTTTGTAAATTTTTTTTCTTTTCAAATGAAGTAACAGATGGTTGGAATCTTTGGGAGAATGGATGAGTATTTTCAAAGAAGAATATGGAATTCCAGGTTGCTTAATGGCTTTTGTCCTGTGAGTAAAATGGTTTTATTTTCAATATAACATATTCATATTCTTTGAATAATTAACTATGCATTGATTTAAATTAGCTTTAGTCTATTTTATCAATACATGGTTAATTGTTATAATTTATGTATTAATTTTTTCAATCTTTAAGAGTCTATTATCTTAAAAAATCTTCCAGGACTACAATATGGGCATGTGATTTTGAGAAAGAATATGGGAAAGCAATTCATCTTTGGCTTTAGACATGTGTGATGCTTATTCCATTTTGTTCTTTCATTATTGTTGTATTATGAAAATGTTATTATGGTTGATTTTAGCTTTAGCTTGTCATCATATGGTGTTTTCATACTGTTAAATGTTATATGTTGTTCATAACTTCTTATTCCATTTTTTATGTGTGATCAATCGATCATTTGATTATTGTAGAATTTATTTCTAATGTTAAATGATAGATAATATCAATACTCAGAATTGAGTTTTCTTTCATTCTTAAATATTGATTATGTTAAGATCACGTGATTTTTAATTAGTTGTCTTCCTATTGTTATCAATTTACCCCAATATCAAATACTTATTTGAATGTATTCTGGAAGTGCTAGTTATAATTTCCCCTTAACAATAGTACATGCAGGAGCTCATACAACACATGAAGATAAACATAGTTGATTGATGGGTTAGAGGTTAGTAGATGCATTATTTTCTTTTATTTAGAGTTGTTTATAAATGAAACAATGATTACATTAACTAGCTTTGATTGTTTTTGTGTCATTGTTTCAATCGTATTCATTTAGTATTTATTTGTTTAATATCTTAAAAAAAAAAAAAAAAATCTTCATATTTGATTCATAAACCTTATCAAACTATCATTTTCGCAAGATTTCATCCAAACCTTGTAACATGTATATAGATTGTTTATATTCACATTTCTTTTTAATTAACATTAGTCAGTAATATATCATTTGTTAGAATCATAGATTTTAGTTTAGTTTCATTTCTTTTATTAATTTTAGGACTTCAGTTGGCTAACAAAGCCATTAAACCCATCAGAATAGGTTACAACAAATGGCTTGGGTTATTTAGACAACCCCAGACCTGATCTATTCTTTCAATTGACGGCAAGTCAAATTTTCCCATCAACAGTTCCTCAGTAGGACACTAGATCCAAGCTAAAAGAGGGAAATGGATTAGTGCACAAATGGAATCTACCAAAGAGGTAAACATGGAAAACATGGAAAGTGTCACGGAAAAGATTCATGATACTTTTGCACTTCTTGTTTAATATTAGAAGAAAGTATCTGGGCCCAGTTGAAAATATTTCCTACAAGAACTTGTTGGATGATAGGTGTTAGCACCAATTCTGGCAACGAGGTGTTTTTGTCCGATTTCAGGCCCTTGGTGTAAATGCATAGAAATGGGGTTTAAAAACCAATCAAATGTGTTTTATTCAAAGGCCGCAGTCATGAGTGTTGAGCACAACACGCAAAAGAAGTCCATTTCGGGCTTAAAATCAAGCGAGCGGGCATTTTGTTTTCAATGGTGAGGATCCATAGATGGAGCAGATCGATGGTCATCGGGTAAGTTTGAGTTGTGGAGTTGCACAAGATTTAGCGCATGGGCTCATATCTTATGGCCAAAGTCACAAAATGATTAGCCGTTTCACGATTTTGGCTACCGGGAATTCAAAAGACAAGGGGTCTCTCTTCCACTGCATCGAGAAACACCGAAACGCGAAATGTGAAAAGCCATTTTGGTGTTTCGGCTACATGGAATTCAAAAGATAGGGGGTCTCTCTTCCACTGCATCGGGAAACCCTGAAATGCGAAATGCAAAAAGCCGTTTCGACATTTCGGCTACCGGGAATTCAAAAGACAGGGGGTCTCTCTTCCACTACATTGGGAAACCCTGAAACACGAAATGCGAAAAGTCGTTTCGGCGTTTCGGCTACCAGGAATTCAAAAGACAAGGGGTCTCTCTTCCACTGCATCGAGAAACCCCGAAACGCGAAATGTAAAAATCCGTTTCAACATTTCTGCTACCGAGAATTCAAAAGACAGGGGGTCTCTCTTCCACTGCATCGGGAAACCCTGAAACGCGAAATGCGAAAAGCACCTTTGAAGATAGGTGCGGGGTCATGGCCTTTGGTCACTTGGGGTTATAGAAAGAGCTGCATAAAGGGCCAAAGCACCGGGTTTAGCTGCAGGAGGCATCATCGCGTTCTCTAGGTGCCAATTCAACTCGGCCTCAATCCTGATCCCTACTAGATGTAAATAAAGGTAGGAGGAGATGGTTGAAACCTCGCCTCACTCCTTAAATGTAAGACATGGAGGTTCTAGCAAGCAGTCTGCGCAAGATCGTCCTGCATGCAGGTTTTCCTAAAGAAGCCATGCCAATATGATTTCCTCGTCTGACTAGAGGAGCCTGCACACTCTAATTTGGACTTTAATGTCTGAGCTACCTTCCTACTACCAAGGTGGCGAATTGCTCTGAGTATATATACTCAGTTTTTATATTTTTGTACGCATGGATGGTAGAGCTAAGCTTCTGATTGTAAATCTTTAACAAGGCCTCTAGTTCCCTGGTTATAGATTGATATTTGAGACTTCTTGTTTAATGGAAGCCAGCATCTTCCTCCCCTTTTTCCTCTGAATCTTAAGACCCTGGGCATGGACGATCCAGTTGGGTTTTGTAATAAATATATAATGTATGTTTGGTTATATTAGTTTTGCAACATCTTAATTTTCTTGATGTTTCTCAGATATTAGAGGATCTCATATTTGTGACTTTTCCCCCTTTTAAAGGCTGCTGGAAGAATGGATGTCTAGAGGAGAATTTATTTCCTTTGTTTTTTCTCCACTTACTCACTACTATGAAAAATTACTGGCTTAAATTAGATCAAGAACTCACCTGTCTTAGCTGTTCCAACCTAATTTTCTGAGTTAGAATGATATTGTTCTGAGTTTACTTCCATTCATGACCCTTTATCAACAAATCGTGACATTTAAACTGATGGGCCTCAGGCTTACTCCTACTGCAATCCAGGAGTGACTTCTGACGCCAACATTTCTGGCGCCGTTGTCGGAGACGAAGTTGAAAATTTTCCCCGGGATCGAACGACATTGAGCCTCTGATCCTAAAGGTGCATCAGGCATCATAGCCCTACAAGATTTCTACTGTGCACCTGGCGACTCCATTATGATGACTCCACTGGGGAGAACCTGTTTTTTTAGAGTGGCTTCCAGAGGTAGACACACACAGTCCCATCCACAACTTCCTCTAGCTACACCTGGATCTAATCCATAGGCGATTATCAGAAAAGGAAAGGCCTATGAAGGAGAAAATTCCACCAATGAACCAGGTAATTTTCCATCTCCTTTTGTAGAAACTCCATTTTCTTCTTCCTAGCTTACTAGCAGACCTTTTTCTGAAGTTTCCCATTTCCTGAATTTCATAAGTGTTACTACTGAGTTTTCCCCTCCTGGTCTGGGATTGGAGGGATAAATCCTTGTCACTACCCTCTCCCCTAAATTTGTACCTTGGTGTAGACCCAGGACCAAAGAATATTTCCCCACTGCTAGATTTACCACCCCTCCTCTTATTACTATTGCTGACACTGCATAGAGAGAAGCATTTGTTGATTCAAGCCCCTTAGCCTTCTCTCTGAATCCCCCATTGTTCCTCCTTCCACCTGGAACCTCATTTACAATATCCCATGTTCGAGCTTCTTCTCCTCCGATTTCTCCTCCACCTAATATTCCTATGGCAGGAGAAAATCCCCCCATGACCAGAATGGAGGATATAATATCTTCTAGGTATGATCCCCTTTTGTTACCTCAGCCTCTCAATTCCCTTCCAATAGATGGCTACCTTAAGCAACTACCCAAGTTTACAGGTGAAGGGGACATAGTTGCAGAAGAAGACCTTGATCATGTTACAGATGATCATGTTATCATGCACACAGATGTATGGATGAAGATTTTCGTCCATAGCCTTGAAGGTGAGGCTAGAAAGTGGTTTAGGGCCCCGCCTCCCGGCTCTATCGATGGGATTGAGGCTTTGGATAATGCCTTTTTGAGACAGTGGGGAGACAAAAAGGACTTCATATATTACATGACAGAGTTTGGGTCTTTGAAGAGAAAGGAAGGAGAGTTTGTCTCTGACTTCTCCAAGAGATTCAATAAAATGTACAATAAGATCCCCACTGAGATAAATCCATATGAAGCCTCTACTAAAATAAATTATGCTATCTCATTTGATCTCGATTCCTGCCTCCTGTTGAGGGAAAGGAGAGGAACTATTCTGGCTCACATGCAGGATGCAGTCGTGGAATTAGAATCTAACATATTCGTTGCTGACCAACTCAAGAATAAGGCTGATAGAGACATATCCAGGAAGAGACCTGAAGCCTCTCCATTCAATTCCTCTCCCCTTCCCCTTCAGATGGACGAGGTAACTAAATTTCTAAAATCGCTTTCAGCTAGAATGGAAAGGTGGGAGTTAGAAGGGAAGCCCATGTATAGAAATACCCAAAATACCGATAATAGAGGCTTCAGGAGGCCTAGCAACAATGTGCCATAGGATTTTCCAAGGGAAGAAAGGAGCAAAGATAGAGATGATCAGAGGATTCAAACCCTCTCCAAAATAACCTAGTTGTTCATGAGGAAGGAGAGGAGATAGATGAGCTCGACCCAAAAATTCATTGTATTGAAGACACTTCCCCTTTTCCCCATTTGACTCAATATGCATATGAAGAAACCCTTATGAACATTCAAATCAATGAGTTGGGTAAAGGGGAAAATGCCAACAACACTCCTAACAGATACCATCTCAAGTCAAAGAAGAAAGAAGGAAATTTTGATAGCCATGATCAACCCCTCATAGCAAAAAGGCCTACTAAACCTGCAACAATCACTACTAAAGAAAAGAAAACTCAAAATACTTCACCAACAACCAAAGAACCTATCTCTGAGGTAAGGGAAGCTCCTAAGCCTCTTTCTTCCTTTAGTTTTGAGCACAAAATTAAAAATACTAGAATTTACGTACCCCTATCAGAACTAGTTAAAAATGAAGATTTCAAAAGGTCCCTCTCCAAACCACTACAATTTGAGTCCCCCCAACCTTCCACAAACTCAATAATTATTCAAGATGAAAATATAGCAATTGTCCCAGGTCCCATGGTAGAAGAAATAGATGATTTATCCCCTCCCTTCTACACATCCCTGAACATACAGGATAAGGTGTTGCATAATTGCCTCATGGATTCATGAGCTTCCCACAACCGTATGCCCAAAATAGTCATGGAAGAATTGCGACTGGAAGTGACAAAGGCTTATCATGATTTGTACTCTTTTGATTCAAGGAGGGTGCAATGCCTTGGAGTAATCAAAGACTTGGTGGTCTCTTTATTTCAGCTGCCAATGAAGAGTGTCGGTCATGGACATTGTAGTAGTTGACGTTCCCCCCAAGTTTGGCATGTTGTTATCAAGATCTTGGATTAAAAAAATTGGATGAACATTACAGATGGTTCTCACATATGCCACCATTCCATTCTTTGGAGGGGAACACATGAGGTTGTACAGAGAAGCTCAGTTGTCCTACATTGTTAGTGAAGAAGCATACCCCACCAATGATCATATCTTTGCACTTGACACTGATTTGGGGTCTAGTTTATTGCATTTCACTGATACTCCTTAAGCCCCTTTTCAAATCAGAAAGAAACCCATATTTAGTCAAAAGATACCTCCTTCAACCACCTATATTTGGAATATGTTCTTTGACAGAGATTCTTCTAGCGAAGGCGTTGGCGTTGGAGTGGTTTTTGTGTTGCCTTGTCAGGAAACCATATCCCTGTCATACAAGCTAAAATTTGAAGCTACAAATAATGTGGCAGAGTATGAAGCTCTTGTTCTGGGTGTAAGGGCTGCAAAAGAAATGGGAATTGAGGGGGTAGTAGTGTTTGGAGATGCTGAGTTGATAATCCAACAGGTCATAAATTTGTATCGAGATAAGCATCCTCGGCTCAGGGGTTACAAAAATGAGGTGTGGGACCTGATTGATAATTTCTTCTCAGCTTTCAACATTTCTTTTATTCCAAGAGAGGAAAATACTTTGGCCTATTCCTTAGCTATCTCAGCTAGTCTGTTTAGGATCCCTCTACCGCCTAAGATCAAATATGATGTTGAGATAATATATATGCCATCCATTCCAGACAATATCAAGCATTAGAAGGTATTCGAAGACGATCTTGAAATCAAAAAAATTATTTAGTCTGTCGATGAATTTTCGACATTGCACATGGATCAGGATCTTGATCTCGAAAGTCACCCTCACCCTGAGATACTTTTAAATAAAATTGTTAATCACCATATTATTCATTTTCCTAAAAATCACATACCAAAGGGACTAGTCCCTCTAGAAAGATTGTTTGATGGAAATTATGTGGCAGTAAAGGGTAGGTTTTCAAATGGAGATGTTGATACAGCAGAGTACAACATTGGCACATAGGAGGAGCCTATGTTTGTCAAGTTGTCAAGTAGTTTGATCAAAGAGAAGAGGGCCGAATATACCAAGTTATTAATGGAATTTGCTAATGTGTTTGTATGGGCCTATGAAGACCTCAAAACATATGACACATCTGTCATTGAACACAAGATCTCCCTGAAGGAAGAGGCTAAGCCATTTAGGCAGAATCTAAGACAGATAAATCCCATGTTGTTTTCTGTCATGGAGAGAGAAGTGAAGAAGTTGTTAGATGCCCAAATCATTGTCCCCTTGAGATATTATGAGTGGGTAGCCAATTTGGTCCTAGTGAGGAAGAAAAGTGGAGAAATCAGGCTCTGTGTTGATTTCAGGAACCTGAACAGGAGCTCAAAGAAAGACAACTATCCCTTGCCCCACATGGAATACATATTGTAGAGGGTAACTGGTGCATTCAGGATATCCATGATTGATGGTTTTTCTGGCTATAATCAGATATCAATCATGCACGAGGACAGAGAAAAAACAACCTTCACCACTCCTTGGGGCACATTCATGTATGCCAGAATGCCTTTTGGATTAATGAATGTAGGAGCAACATTTCAGCGAGCCATGGACATAGCCTTCATCGAGGAGAAAGATCAGTTTGTGGTGATCTATCTCGATGACATCACAGTCTTCTCCAGGTATGATATAGAGCACTACTGTCACTTGAGGAAAGTGTTCTTGAAATGCCGAAGGTTTGGCCTTTCCTTAAATCCCAAGAAATCTTTGTTTGCTATGAAGGAGGGGAATTTGTTAGGACATATAGTATCAGTAGAGGGAGTGAGAATTGATCCCAGCAGGGTAGAGGCAATTCAAACCCTGTCACTTCCTAGGTATAGAAAGGAAGTTTAGGATTTTTTAGGGAAGATTAACTTTCTGAGGAAGTTCGTCTCAAATTTTGTTGAGTTGGTGAAACACATCACAGCCATGCTCAGAAAGGGAAATGAAGTAAAATGGACTGTTGAACCCAGGGAATATTTTGTCCAAATAAAAATGGCATTGACTGAGGCAGCTGTGCTAATCGGTCCTGATTATTCCAAGGATTTCCTAGTTTTTTGTTTTTCTTCTTTTGATATAGTAGCAACGGTCTTATTGCAGAAAAATGAGGAAGGGAGAGAGAAACCCATTTCCCTCTTCAGTAAGGCATTAAGAGATGTAGAAATCAGGTATGAGATCATGGAGAAGAAGGCATATGCCTTGGTGAAAGCTCTCAAAGCTTTCAGAATCTATGTCTTGCACTCAAGAGTGACTGCATACATTCATTTAGCCTCTGTGAAAGACATCCTTATACATCCTGATGTAGTGTTGGGCCCCAACAACTCCCCCTATATTTTTACAAAATTTAATGGGCCCCTATTAGAATCTTGATAATTATAATGAGCTACATAATCAGCCTTTTCAAATAGTTACATACCTTGGCTTGCTTTGAGAACAACTTAAGACATTCACTATAGTATGAGACATTTATTACAAGAGTATATGTCAAAAGTTAGAAATGAGCATAAAAATCTCAATTTAAACAAAAATGTTATTTTTTATCAAATGTTTACTTTCGTTTAAATTATGATTATGTGTTCATTCTTTTGCTCATTAGCAAGTTTGACTATTTTGAATAATGTGTTCAATACTTCATCAAATAATATTTTGATTGGTTTCTCATTTTCATGAAATCATTTGGTGATATTAATTAATTAATTTTTTTTTAATTTTGCATCTCATTTCAAAATAATAATAATCAAAGAATTATCTATCATTTGTTTTATTTTGTAAAAAAACCAAAATTAATATTTTTTCTCCATTAACTTGAAGCTTCTAGATCATATTTGAAAGAAAATTATAAATAATGTTTGTTTATAAGTTATAATTAGTTTAAATTCATTTTTTATTTTTTTAGATTTTGTTTTATTCACAATTTTTAGATTATTAATTTAGGTTTATTTTTGTTTCATAGGTTTCTATTATCAAATATTTGATATGGATCTGATCATGGCTTGATTTTATTATCCAAATACGTTCAATATGATTGATTCAAAAATAATTTTGGATTCCTACAAATAATTTTAAGAGCAACAACAGATAAAATTTGGAAAGTTGTCGAGGTCAGACAGACGATTTTGCAAAACTGATTGCAACCAAACCGTGAGAAATTTGAAGAAATTGTTGAAAATCTAGAACCAAAATGAACCCATTTACCTTCCACATTGAGATTTTCCCAAAATAATTCACAATTGGAGAGATATTGATGTCTTTTTACAAGAAAAAATTCAAGTGGCGAAAATTAAGAGTGACGCCCAGACTGTTCATTCATTGTATAAATATATGAGAAATTTCAGAGCTAAAGGGATCAAAGAATTGGAGAGGAGGATTTTAATCCTTTCTCTTTTGTAAACTTTTTTCTTTTCAACTGGAGTAATGGATGGATGGAATCTTTGGGAGAATGGACGAGTATTTTTAAAGAAGAAGATGGAATTCTAAGTTGCTTAATGGCTTTTGTCCTGTGCGTAAAATGGTTTTATTTTCATTATAATATATTCATATTCTTTGAATAATTGATTATGCATTGATTTAAATAGATTTAGTCTTTTTTATCAATACATGGTTAATTATTATCATTTATGTATTAATTTTTCCAATCTTTAAAGTTTATTATCCAAAACATTTCTTCCAGAACTACATAATGGACAAGTGATTCCAAAAACTTAATAGAATGACATATATGCATTTTGGCTTTGGCCTTTTGTTTATAATGTTGTTATTTATATTTTGTTAATCCTGTTACATGTGCAGGTCTGATATCTTTAGATTAAATGATCTGTGATGTGTAGGAGGTTTATATTATAAATACCATTTATCATTTTCTTCTTAAAATACAAATGTTGTGAACATATATTTGATTTAAATAATGAGATTTATCTTTGAGTTTTAAATTGAATGATAAAATGAATAGATTGCTTCCAGATTTATCTTTTTGTAATTGTGTATAATTATGAGATTACAGATTTATGTTTTTGTTTCCTTTTCTGTCATTAAAACCTAAGATGCCAATACATGTTTTGAATTTATTTAGAACAGTCATAAGGTTCATTGCAGATTTCTCTCTTAGACATGGTAGTTGGATGTTCACCACTCATGCAGATGCTTGGATACACCTCACTAACTCACTGACAGGATAGCTTCTTTGTATTTTTTTTGTCATTTACATATCATTGAAACTAGAATGTATGATTCAACTTTGACTATCCACATGTTCATGTTTCATTAACTTTCTTTTGCAAGATTCTTTAAATTTATAAAAGAAAAACAATAAATATTTTTATGTGCTTTCTTTATCTGGTTCCTAGAACCAATCATTTTTCACATCAATTTTTGTAAGTTTCGATTAAAACTTGCAGCTTGTAAATCATGTAAATAAACGAGACTTGTATATCCTCTTCTTAAATACAACTACTACAGTTACATTAGAACATATATATATATATATATATAGTGTTTAGTAACTAGTTAGTTATTTCAGCTCTTTTATTTATTTTATTTGTTTCTTCTAGGAGTTTTAGATTATCCAACGAAGCCATTAAACCTATCAGAATGAATTATACCAAACAACTTGGGTTATTTAGACAACCCCGGACCAGACTCTCTCTTCCAGCTGACGGATGGTCAATTTCACCCATCAACAAATGGTGCTAGAAGGAGGGCCGAGGTCGATTTAATAATTAAATGTTTCACCCCTCATCTTTTCATAATTCCATATTTATAAATCCTTCTTGTGTATCATCTTATAATGCACTACAAGGTAGACTAACTATTTGGAGTCAATTTCTTCAAATTCTTAATGGATCCTACCCAAATCACTGTGTCAGAACATGTTTTTAATGTTTCACTACCAGTTATCTCCAACAAGACAGCTGATCTCTTTTCAGACCTCACCTTTGATGGTGAAGGGAACACATCTACAGTAGACCATATTTCTAATTTTTTTTATAAGTGTTTAAGACATAAGATTATCGATTCTAATGTTACATGTGAATTGTTCGCTCTCACTTTCCGAGGTCGGGTTAAGGTTTGGTTTGAATCTTTTCGGGCTAATTCTATTCATTCTTTGTCTGATTTTGTATTTGAGCTTTTATCAGATTTTAGCAACTATGATTATGATGAATTAAGTTGCTTCAGGAAAGAAAATGGTGAATCATTCAATGATTTTGCAATTAGGTTCATTCATGTTGGTATTAGATTCTCTTTAAAATAAATGTCGCTTATTAATGAATGGTTTGAATATCTCGTTTCTCTCTCAGACAAGAAAGATCAATTAATTGTTAACCAATCTGAATTGAGCACTAACACTCAATCTCAAGATGGTTCAAATTTTCATGTTGATCTTGAAGATTTTGAAGCACCACAATTTTTGTCGACTTCTTTCATTTTGGCAAATCATGAGCCACATAATGCAACCGCCACATCTAATCATTGTTTGCAAACAATGTCTCCTCCTTTCGAAGAAGGAACCTTTACTTTAAAAGATGACAGTTGTCCCACTCTCATAGATTTTATAACAGTTTCTAAAGTAAAAGAGGTTGAATGTGAAGTTGATAATCATGTGGACGATAAATCTTCCCCTAATTTAGTTGAACAGATCCATGATCAATCACTGCGAGAAAAAATCATTAGGTAGATTATTAATCAACCTTCTATCTCTAGTGATTTGCTCTCAAATTTTCCCTTATATAATGAACCAAATTGTCTCTTAGAAACTGTCTCGTATTCTTTTAAAGAGAATACAACAGAGGTTGATCAGTTTATACAAGGAGAGGGAACAAAACCATATTTTGAAACGTATATACCTACAATTTCAAGATATGCATTCTGTCTCCTCAATTCTTCTACATATTATTCCTTGTACCTCAATATTTTTTATCCTAATGTTGTGCAATTGCATGTTCCATATTGCCTTGGAGAGAATTCAACATTATATAATCAGGTACAAAGAGATTACCGAATAGAAGATAAAGAGTAAAATAATTCTACCCATGAACATATCAATTCTTATTCTCATGAATTATCCATGGGTAAATCAAGAAATGATTTGAAAGAGTGTCAAATTGCATCTTCCATTGATTCATGTCAATTTGTGATTAAAGAAGAATCTAGATTTTTCGATGATCAATTATTTGAGGTTGAAAAGTATAATCGGCCAAATATTATTACCAATGATGATTATTCAAAAATGTTGGTTGTTCCATTTAGTCCACCTCAAATAGTTAATCTTGAAGTATTTAAGCTCAATGGAAAGTTTAAAGAGAATGAGACATTTCTTTTGCAATCGAGAATCACGATAAGTTCTCACCATCTTGAGCTGACCTTTTTACATGATTCTTTCTTTGATAGTCTAATACTTTATTCTCATCAGGAATATTTTTTGTATTTGAATTATTTGGAACAATCCTATGTTAGTAATTGCATGCATTATGATAGGGTTGTAGATCGGTTGGAGTATTCATATCTCAAAAAGTTTCCAGGGAATGATAAGATTATCTTCACTTTATTAAAAGATCAAGGAGGTAACTTTAACACACTCATTTTCAATCCTTCAGATGGAGAAAATATGGAATGAAAGAAAAATTGTCGGGAGGATGGGGGCACTTCGATCTAGGCCGATGGTTATGCCAGGTCCCCATAACTCTCACAAGCCTCAGAATCTCATTTTTTCATATTTTTGTGACCCATATAATGACAAAATTGCAGAATGGATGGAGGATTCATACAAAAAGAATGTTCAAGGGAATGGTAAGTTCATGCTTGCTTTGTTTTTAAATGATGATGATAAAGGTAAGTATGATATATTTTTGTTATTTTTCGATATACTACCATTCTTGTTAGTAATATTTGATCTCGTTTCCATTGCAGGATTGGAGTTACTCCGATGGCTACATTGGAAGCTTGACTTCACTTAGTGTTTTTTATTTGTTTAGTAGTTAGAGTAGGTTTAGGAGTAGATTTTCTTTTGGTTTTGTTTCTCAGTTTTTCTCTTTGTAATAATGCAGTTATGAACACAAGCGGGCACACCAAGAGAACCATAATATGAATGTTGTCAGGGAAGTCCACTTTAAATATTTTTCTCTCTTCTTTTCGTTGAATATTTCTTTTCAAAAACACAGTATCATCATGAAAATTTTAAATGGAAAGTAAAGAGATAAGTAAATTTGAACTATCAATTCAACCCTGACCCAAGATGCCATGAGTAGGACTGCACTCATCTTAATAAGGACTTTTCTATTTTTAGTCTCTTTTATTTTTAATAATAATGCTTGGTCCAAGTAACATCTTATGCATCACTATCTTAAGAAAAGAACTTGCTCGCACATGATATTTTATATGATTTAGTTCTTCCTTTATTTTACAGTGAGATGATAGTGGATACAAAAATTCAATTTTATCTTTGGCCAAAATCATTTCCTGAAAAGTTTTCTTTTGATGTTTTGATTTTGTGTACTTATGATTTTGAATCCCATTAATAAAATTTGATTTGGTTTGTTGTGTGCTTTTGTTTTCTTTGATTATTTTAAATGAGTTTTCTTCTTATATTTCATTTTGAATCAATATATTTATGTTCAAAGATGTATTGTCAAAGGAAGCATTTATTTTAACACTTGTTTTTTTCAAGCAGATTGAAATGGTTCAAAGAGGTCTTGGTATTAAGATATAGCTCAAACAATTGATTTTTTAAGTCGATTGTCACTCTCATTTTGTCCTCAAATTATCTTTGCTAGAGTATTACACCATAGATATGGTTTAAGTCTTTGATAATTACGATGATCTTTAAACTTTTTACGCCATCCATATTCTTAAGGAATCACTTTTAAGTGCTCCCTCATTCTCTAGATGATTTCTTAAAGGAAATCTAAAATCTCTAAACCATGATAAAACTTTTAGTTTTGAAAGAAAATAAATAACATGGTCAACTATTTAGCTATATTGCAATTAACCTCTAGTATCACCCTGCTCTCTTTGTCATCAAGAAATATATAATTGTATTATTATTTAAAAGTGGCATAAGAGGGTTGAAAGCACTTATGTGTGGGAAGTGTGTGTAAACCCGTCGGGGTACTGAATAGGCTCGCTGGCAGCGGGTATATGCACACATGATACCAAGACAACTTCGTCGGGGTACTGAACAGGCATGCTGGCAACAAAGCAATGTCGGGTCGAGAGGTACCATGTATATGTTTTTAAATTAGATTTTATGGAAGTATACATCATGTGGATACAACTATTGGATGAGATTAAAGCATTTGAGTGAGTTAAATGACATCCATGTCGAGGCTATGGACGCCTGCTGGCAGCAGTTGCTCTGACAATGGTATTGAATTTATTTTATAAATATCGTGACTCTTTGATTAAGACATTATTTCACGTTATAATCCCCTGCAAAGAAAATTTCGTTGTTTGCTTATAACATTGAGCTTATCCTAATACTATATGATCTAAGAGTGAATTTATTTTAGGGAGCTTAAACCTTTTTCAAGTCTTATTATTTTCTTCCTGAGATGAAAAATTACTAGATCAGAGATAACTGCTTCACCCAATAAGTCGCCATTTGTTGGGCCCCAACAACTCCCCCTATATTTTTACAAAATTTAATGGGCCCCTATTAGAATCTTGATAATTATAATGAGCTACAGAATCAACCTTTCCAAATAGTTCCATACCTTGGCTTGCTTTGAGACAAACTTAAGACATTCACTATAGTATGAGACATTTATTACAAGAGTATATGTCAAAATTTAGAAATGAGCATAAAAATCTCAATTTAAACAAAAACATTAATTTTTATCAAATGTTTACTTTCGTTTAAATTATGCTTATGTGTTCATTCTTTTGCTCATTAGCAAGTTTGACTATTTTGAATAATGTGTTCAATACTTCATCAAACAATATCTTGGTTGGTTTCTCATTTTCATGAAATCATTTGGTGATATTAATTAATTTTTTTTTTTTTAATTTTGCATCTCATTTCAAAATAATAATAATCAAAGAATTATCTATCATTTGTTTTGTTTTGTAAAAAACCAAAATCAATATTTTTTCTCCATTAAAATTGAAGCTTCTAGATCATATTTGAAAGAAAATTATAAGTAATGTTTGTTTATAAGTTATAGTTAGTTTAAATTCATTTTTTATTTTTTTAGATTTTGTTTTATTCACAATTTTTAGGTTATTAATTTAGGTTTCTTTTTGTTTCACAGGTTTCTATTATCAAATATTTGATATGGATTTAATCATGGCTTGATTTTATTATCCAAATACGTTCAAGATGATTGATCCAAAAATAATTTTGTATTGCTACAAATAATTTTAAGAGCAACAACAGATAAAATTTGGAAAGGCGTCAAGATCAGACAGACGATTTTGCAGAATTGATTGCAGCCAAACCGTGAGTAATTTGAAGAAACGGTTGAAAACCTAGAACCAAAATGGACCCATTTACCTTCCGTGTAGAGATTTTCCCAAAAACATGCACGATTTGAGAGATATTGATGTCTTTTTACAAGACAAATTTCAGGTGGCGAAAATTAATAGTGACGCCCAGACTGTTCATTCATTGTATAAATATATGAGAAAGTTCAGAGCCAAAGGGATCAAAGAATTGGAGAGGAGGATTTTAATCCTTTCTCTTTTGTATACTATTGCTTTTGTAAACTTTTTTCTTTTCAACTGGAGTAATGGATGGCTGGAATATTTGGGAGAATGGATGAGTATTTTTAAAGAAGAAGATGGAATTCCAAGTTGCTTAATGGCTTTTGTCCTATGAGTAAAATGGTTTTATTTTCATTATAATATATTCATATTCTTTGAATAATTGATTATGCATTGATTTAAATAGATTTAGTCTTTTTTATCAATACATGGTTAATTATTATCATTTATGTATTAATTTTCCCAATCTTTAAAGTTTATTATCCAAAACATTTCTTCCAGAATGGACAAGTTATTCCAAAAACTTAATAGAACAACATATATGCATTTTGGCTTTAGCCTTTTCTTTATAATGTTGTTATTTATATTTTGTTAATCATGTTAAATGTGCAGGTCTAATATCTTTAGATTAAATGATCTATGATGTGTAGGAGGTTTATATTATAAATACCATCTATCATTTTCTTCTCAAAATATAAATGTTGAGATCATATCTTTGATTTAAATAATGAGATTTATCTTTGAGTTTTAAATTGAATGATAAAATGAATAGATTGCTACCAGATTTATCTTGTTGTAATCATGTATAATTATGAGATCATAGGTTTATGCTTTTGTTTCCTTTTCTATCATTAAAATCTAAGCTGCCAATACATGTTCTGAATTTATTTAGAACAGTCATTAGGTTCATTGCAGATTTCTCTCTTAGACATGGTAGTTGGATGTTCACCACTCACGCAGATGCTTGGATACACCTCACTAACTCACTGACAGGATAGCTTCTTCGTATTTTTTTGTCATTTACATATCATTGAAACTAGAATGTATGGTTCATCTTTGACTATCCACATGTTCATGTTTCATTAACTTTTTTTTGCAAGATTCTTTAAATTTATAAAAGAAAAACAATAAATATTTTTATGTGCTTT
>ML777912.1:1934769-1991125 GCA_009831015.1 Picea engelmannii
ATATATATATATATATATATATATATATATATATATATATATATATATATATATAGTGTTTTGTAATTAGTTAGTTATTTCAACTCTTTTATTTATTTTATTTGTTTCTTCTAGGACTTTTAGATTGGGCAACAGAGCCATTAAACCCGTCAGAACGAGTTATACCAAACGACTTGGGTTATTTAGACAACCTCGGACCAGACTCTCTCTTTTATTTGACGGAGGGTCAATTTCGCCCGTCAACAAGTAGATGGGAGAAGAGGTAAATCGATTTCCAAGATCCTTGAGTTTGACCTAGAGATAAAGCCCACCAAGTTGGTTAAAGGGCATGGTTTAGCCAAGTTATTGGATAAATCGAATTGCAAGGCCTTGAGGGTTATCTTCATTAGTGCTTGCTCATGAAATAAGCAAGCTAAGTCACCCAAAAAAATCTCTCAGGGTGGCTTATCACTAGCAAAATGCACCTGGTACAGAGACATTTTGTACTTTATGCAAGAGTTGAAGCCTCCCGATGGAATGGGAAAAAGAAAGGCAAGAGATTTAAAGTTGAAGGCGGTCATATATTTTCTTATTGACCAAGTCTTATACTGGAGAGACCCTCTAGGGGTGTTTCTGAGGTGTCTGAATCCCCATGAGGCCCAGAAAGTTGTGTTTGATTTCCATAGCGGCCTTTGTGGAGGGCATATTTTCTGGAAGATCGCAGCGCAAAAAATTCTCAGGGTTGGGTACTATTGGCCCACCTTATTCACTCATGTCTGTAGAAAAGTCAGAGCTTGCATCAAATGCCAAAGGTTCTCAGGAATGCAATAGCGCAAATCTCTGCCACTAAAGCCTATAGTAGATTTGACACCCTTTAAATAGTGGGGGTTGGACTTCATTGGATAAATTCATCCTCCTTCAAGTAGCTAGCACAGAGGGATCCTGACTGCAATAGACTATTTCACCAAGTGGATAGAAGCTTCCCCCACCAAGAGTGCTTTGAACAAAATAATTATCAACTTCTTGGAGGATATCATAGCTAGATTTGGTAGTCCCAACAGAATTGTCACTGATAATGCTACTTCTTTCAAGTTTGAGCCTCCGGTTAAGTTCTGTGAGTAGTTCGGGATTTCACTAATTCACTCCACTCCCTATTATCCTCAAGGGAATGGAATAGAAGAATCTTCTAATGAAAGTCTAATCAAACTCATTAAAAGATTATTGGAAGACAATAAGAGGGCCTAGGATTCAAAGCTCAAATTCCCTCTATGGTCCGATCGAGTGACAACAAAGAAGTCCCTGGGTAGCTCAGATTTTCAACTTTTTTATGGGACGGAGGTTGTGTTTCCCATTCAGCTCGCTTTACCTGTAGCGAAATTATTTCAAGATCGTGAAGGAGAGCCAGACCATATGGTCAGAAAAATTCATCAAGTGGTGAAAGTGCAACAGATCAGGGAGCAGGTAATGGCCATAGCTCATAGTCATCAACAGAAGATCAAGTAGGCCTTTGACAGGAAGGTCAGGAAGGAGGATTTCGAGCTAGCAGATTTGGTTATTAAGTGGGATGCACCTAGGCAGGATAGGGGCAAACACAACAAGTTTGATGCCCTCTAGATCGGGCGCTTGAAAATCTCTGAAGTATTCTTAAATAACATGTACTAGTTGTAGGATTTGGAGTGTGAAGAAGTTTTTAACAACCCAGTAAATGGACATTTCCTGAAGAAATTGTTTGTTTGAGCCTTAGACGGCTCCTCTGTTTTTGTAAATATTATTTTTCTGTTTATTTTTGGCTTAATAAATGACTCCATATCCCAACAGAAGGAAACTGGAACTATAGAAGGAATTCTTAGAGCATCGCAGGGACGACTCTATCCGCCATGGAGCCTAATGTTAGCACCAATTCTGGCAAGGGGGTGTTTCTGTCCAATTTTAGGCCATTGGTGTAAATGCGTAGAAATGGGGTTTAAAAACCCATCAAATTCATTTTATTCAAAGGCCTCAGTCATGAGTGTCGAGCGCAGCATGCAAAAGAAGTCCATTTTGGGCTTAAAATCAAGCAAGTGGGCATTTTGTTTTCAACGGTGAAGATCCATAGATGGAGCAAATTGACAGTCATCGGGTAAGCTTGAGTCACGAAGTTGCACAAGTTTTAGCACATGGGCTCATCTCTTATGGCCAAAGTCATGAAATGATTAGCCGTTTCACAATTTTGCCTACCGGGAATTCAAAAGACAAGGGGTCTCTCTTCCACTGCATTAGGAAACCCTGAAATGCGAAATGCAAAAAGTCGTTTCAGCATTTTGGCTACCGGGAATTCAAAAGACAGGGGGTCTCTCTTCCACTGCATCGGGAAACCCCGAAACGTGAAATGAGAAAATCCGTTTTGGCATTTTAGCTACCAAGAATTCAAAAGACAGGGTGTCTCTCTTCCACTGCATTGGGAAACCCTGAAATGTGAAATACGAA
This sequence comes from Picea engelmannii, assembly GCA_009831015.1. Lineage (NCBI taxonomy): Eukaryota > Viridiplantae > Streptophyta > Pinopsida > Pinales > Pinaceae > Picea > Picea engelmannii. The sequence goes on from ML777912.1 coordinate 1,937,215, forward strand.
AAGTCGTTTCGGCGTTTCGGCTACCGGGAATTCAAAAGACAGGGGGTCTCTCTTCCACTGCATCGGTAAACACCGAAACACAAAATGTGAAAAGTCATTTCATCATTTCAGCTACTGGCAATTCAAAAGACAGGGGGTCTCTCTTCCACTACATCGGGAAACCCTGAAACGTGAAATGCGAAAAGCACCTTTGAAGATAGGCACAGGGTCACAGCCTATGGTCACTTGGGGTGATAGAAAGAACTGCGCAAAGGGCCAAAGAGACAAATTTAGCTACAAGAGGCGTTGTCGCATTCTCCACATGCCAATCCAGCTCAACCTCGATCATGATCCCTGTTAGACGTAAATTAAGGTAGGAGGAGGTGGTTGAAACCTCACCTCACTCCTTAAATGTAAGACATGGAGGTTCTGGCAGGAAGTCTGCCCAATATCGTCCTGCATGTAGGTTTTCCTAAAGGAGCCATGTCGTTCTGATGTCCTCATCTGACCAGAGGAGCCTGCACATGCTAATCTGGACTTTAATGTCTGAGCTACCTTCTTGCTGCCAAGGTGGCGAATTGCTTTGAGTATATATACTCAGTTTTTGTATTTTTGTAAGCATGGATGGTAGAGCTAAGCTCCTGATTATAAATATTTAATGAGGCCTCTGGTTCCCTGGTTATAGATTGATATTTGAGACTTCTTGTTTAATGGAAGCTAGCATCTTCCTCCCCTTTTTCCTCTGAATCTTAAGACCCTGTGAATGGACGATCCAGTTGGGTGTTGTAATGACTATGTAATGTATGCTTGGTTATATTAGTTTTGTAACATCTTAATTTTCTTGAAGTTTCTCAGATCTTAGAAGATCTCATATTTGTGATTTTTCCCCCTTTTAAAGGCTGCTAGAAGACTAGATGTCCAGAGAAGACCTTATTTCCTTTGTTTTTCCCTCCACTTACTCACTACTATGAAAAATTACTGGCTTAAATTAGATCAAGACCTCACCTTTTTAGTTGTTCCAACCCATTTTTCTGAGTTAGAACGATATTGTTCTGAGTTTACTTCCATTCATCACCCTTTATCAACAAATCATGACATTTAAACTGATGGGCCTCAGGCTTACTCCTGCTACAATCCAGGAGTGAATTCTGATGCCAGCAATAGGGATCCAAGACAACTTGAATCTGGAGGGATTTTTCTCACCATATAGACAAAAAATCATTATTGCAACTAACATTGGGGATTTCTTGAGTCTAGTAACAAGATATAATTTTCTCACCTAAGGATTTAAATGAATCAAGGTCATACCATCATTCTCTAATCAAGTGAGCCATTTTCATTTATTCCTTTTTCACTTTTTCCTTTATGAATTCATTCATGAAATTTTCATCAAGCTTGGTTGTGGGATGACTTAACCAATACATATTATTAACATCTTCAATTCTAAAGGAACCAACAACTTTTCTTGATGAATTAGCAACAACACATGTAGAGATATTAGTAAGGGGAATTATCCATCATACCATGTCATAGGAGGGTACAATTGTTGGCCTGGCAACAATTTTGTGAAGTTGTGATGCTCTGACATCAACCAAATCATCAACATATGACTCATATTTATAAGTGAAATCTCCTTGTTGGGAGAATTTTTAAATTTCACTCCACAACATAATGTTTCTCATGCCAGTATTGAATGTGGTATCAAAGAATAATATTGAATTGGGGTTATTTTCAATGTCATCTTCATTGTCAGATGTCTTCTTCGGTTTTCTTTTTCGAGTCATTTTTCTCTGTGAATTCTTGCAAGTAATCGAAAAAGTGTAAGTTTTTTTTAAAATAAACAATTAACAATTCTATATAAAATAATATAAATAGGTTCTAATACTAACCCATTAGATCCAATCTCATGGAAAATTGTCTAAATTAAAACTTATTGATTTAAGCAATGAGAATTTTTTAACAATTCGAACTGTCCCTTAGTTTGTTATGTGAATATTTCTCAGGGTAAATGTGTTAAATATTGGAACTATTTTTCCTAAAGTTTGCACCTGACTGCTAAAGGGCAGAGCTAGGCCACATCAAGTTTTGGAATGGTTTGTTTTTTATTAATTATTTTTGTTGGTCGGCTAATGGATAGGTTTTTCAAGATTAGAAACCTAGTTGGACTGGCCAAACAATATGACTATATGTTCTTGTTAGCTAATGGTATGCATTTTGATTAACAAGTAAGGATATGGAAAGATAAACAAAGGAAACAACAACAAGAAATAAAATGAGTTACATGTTGTGTGAGATTTAAGACTCAAAATATTATTTCAAGACCTAAACAAATATCCAAATACAAATCATGCAACAGGTTGCAAACTAACTCATCCTTTTACAAAATAAATAATTGATTAGCAGGTTGCATAACAAAAAAAAGATGAATTAAAACAATAGCTAAAAGGTAGAAGGAAATGTACATTGCACACATTCTAAATTTTCATTCAAGATAAGATTAAAACACATCAAGACTTGAGTGAGAAAACATAAACTGTCATCAAGATGTATATTCACTAGGTAGAGAGATTGACAATCATAAGGTTTAGGTCTAGCCAAATTTGATGCTCGAATTTTTCACTAAAAAATTGAACCCCGCTTCATTACAAAATATGTCTTTTTATCATTGTTCTAGAGGGTTTCAACCATCTTTAAAACTAAATTTTAACTTAGCATAAAAACCAGAAAACAACTCTTTGACTTGAGTGTATTCAATTGGGAATATAGTCATGAAACTCTTTAACTTAACATTAAATAAAAATGTTGTTCATATAAAAAAAACAATGACCACTTATTATATTATGACAATAATGTCTTGAACCTAGAACAACTATACTTCTAAAAGTGAGAAATATAATTGCTATTTGTGTTGCAGTAAAACAATCCTTAACAAAAAAATTTGATAGATGAGACTAACTAGAACTGTGCATGAGTACCCATGTGCACTCCAGCTGGAGACTAACTCAGAGGTATCTTGATTAGATGGAATTATCTTCATGTTGTTCTTCTTTAACAACAACAATATTCTTTAGATTATCTCCTTTAAGAAGAAACAAATCTTTTGATGATTTCTTTGTAGTTTCTGGTACTTCTTTTGTAGCTTAGAATGTTTCTTCTCCAGCTCTTGATTCTATTGTTACAAAGTCTGAATTTGTTTTTTCAATGATTGCACCTAGTGGATGTAATTTATACCTTCATCAACCTCTACCTTTGGCTTAATTAAAACCTGCTTCTTACCTCTATCTCTTATCCCTTTCTCATCATCTGTGACAAATTTAATGTGATCAACTGGAATTTTTATTTTTTTGGACCTCATTTCATACCTGTGTATTACTTCAAGCCCTCTTCCATGTGCTTCTTTCATAGACCCCTGCATTGTTGTTATGTTGGCTTTGATTTTTGGTTTGGTGTCATCTGAGATTTTCTTTGAGGGTAACCCTTCATTTGGGGAAATTCCATCAAAATCCTACTTGGGATCTGGACCAAAGTCCCCTACATCTTGTTGTAAACTTGAATCTACAAGGTATTCTATTTTGACAGTTGCAAATTGCACCCATGAAGATTATCCCTTGTTGAATTTCAACTTTTTTGTATCCCTTGTCATTTTCTTCAATGTATGGACTGCCATTTCTTCCATGTTGGCAAATCCTGAGTTGTCCTTATCTTCAATTATAATTGGTTGGGGGTCTTTCAATGATTTCTTAAAATGTTTCTTGGAATTCAGTCTTAATTGATTAGTAATTCTAGTTTTTCTTTTGGGATTATTGGGCATTCCATGGCCTATATTCTGTTTCCTCTTTCAATTTTGTTTAACTTAAGGGGACTCCTTAAGTAAGGTTTCGATGGGAATAAATTCTACATCAATAATTTTAGGATTGTGTTTCTTAGATCTCATTTTCCCCCTCCTTTGTTTTTTGGCACTTTACCCTGTTGCATGGTGGTAGTCACCTATTCATATTCAGAGTGGTTGGGTGAAAATGGGCCCTGTTAGGTATATTGTGCATGTTTCTTCTTGATAGCTCAGCTACCTTCATTTCCTCTTCATTTTGTAGTGGAAGATCTCAGCTGCATTCGACGAGTTTCCTCCTTCACTGTGGTGGCGAATTTGTTTGTTTTGGATTGGGTACCCATCGTTTTGGAGGCCTTTTTCTTGTTTTTTGTTTGTTGGGAAGCCTTTGATGAGCCACCATGCTTAGGGGAAACCCTCACTTCTGGATTATCTTCATATTTTTCACCCTTATCCTGTGGATCAGGCTCATATTCTTGTTCTTGTAAACCTATAGATTGTAAGAAGTATCCCCAGGGCATCTCAATTTCACCCAAAGTGAAGAGCACTAGAATTTTAATCAAAACCTAATGATACAAGCTCCTGTGGGAAGACTTGGGGTGGGTCTGAATCATTCTGGACATCTTAGTTAAACTCTTGAGTAAATAAAAAGGAAAATTTAATTCTTTATCCATGTTGAGGTGCATTAGCAATTGAAGGTGGTAACAATGCACAATTGAAAACTAACCCTCACTTGTGATGTATCTCTAGACTGCTGTGAGGGTACCTTTTCATTCTTGATTTATCCATGTGATGGGAATTCCCTAGATCTAGTCGGGGTTTTGGTGCTTTGAGACTAAGAATTTATTGTAGAGTTTTGGGTGTAATTTACCATTCTTAAACCACCTTTCTCCGTAGACTGGGAGAGCATAGGTTGCTCCGATGAAATTCTCTATAATGTGGATACATGTGTCCCTGAGTTCGGTTCGGAACCCATCAAACATTTTTTTAAATAATAGAGCCATACATGTGTGGTGTCCCTCAAAGGCGCAGATAAAGTCATACCATTATGCCTTAAAAAACATATCTTTGATTTCCTAGACAAATTTGAATAGCTCGTGCCCCAGTGGCTCTATTATGTTCAAATACTAATAGTCTCGGGGATACCCCATTTTGTGTTGACCACCTCTACTACAAGCAACGATATCAATTTAAGTTTTAGTCTGATGTAATTTACCCCCTGTAATTATAATTCCCCGTAAACCTTTGATGATGAGAACTGGAGGTGCAGCTTGCACAATCTTAACAAGAATTGTGCAGTGATGAACCTGAAGGTAACCTTTCATGAACTTGATTGCACATGAGCATGCATACACATGCAGGTGCTGAAACAACATTTTCAAATATTTAAAAAACAATTGAATGTTTAAAATAATTTAAACAACACGCTTTCCTACTGTTTTCAAGAACATGCCTATTCTTACAATCAATGTTTTTCTACATAAAAAATGCTTGGTCAAATTTATATAAGCTCAATAATGATAAATTGAGGATGACATGTGTTATTAACCCAAATCAAAAAATGAAATAACCATTCAATAAATCAATAAAATGGTGCAAAAGTCAATAGAAGGGTGAGAACAACTCAAGTTGACTCATTAAACCATGGAAAAGAAACTAAGAAAAAATCAAGATTTACAGATGTACAGGCTAATGGAGGGAAAGAGTAGGGGTGTAGACCTAGGTTTCAACATTGTCTCCATCCATGGATAAAACTTCCATATGAGGTGCTAAAAACAATACACCAGGTGCCTTACTTCTCAAAATTTAATCGCACTTGATGTACTTCTATTTTTTTCTACCAACCATGCTATCTTCCTTTATTGAATTTGAAACTTAAAAATGAAGGTACACCTAAGTGCCTTTTTTGGGATATGGAGTCTTTATTCAAACAAAACTATCAAATAAAAATGAAAAACAACTATGGTATAGGATGGACCACCCTTGGTCCGTTAAGAAAAGTAATGTTTCAAGAAGCACCCATTAACTGGGCCTCCAAAGATCTCAGTATCATCTAGGTTTTTCAATATAAATATATTATTATCTAGAACCTTGAACACTTTGAATGGAACAAACCAAAGATTATCGAACTTGCCATGCTTAGGATTATGCTCCCTCCTAGCATCCCACCTCAAGACCATGTATCCTTCTTGAAATATTTATTTTTTGGTTTTCTTGTCAAAGATTGCCTTGATATTTCTCTGGTATGCCTCAGTTCTTTGATTCAATGATTATGTCTTTTGGTGTCCTTCAATAATATGAAAAATTCTTATTTGGATGTCATTAGGTTCCTCCACTTCCTATTGTAAAAATTTTAAGATTGGTAGACCAAGTTGGGTGGGAAAGACAACATCTACCCCATAAACTAGCTGAAATGGGGAGGTTCCCAATGACTTCTCGGTGTTGATCCTGTGAGCCCACAAAGCATATTTAATCTTAGAATCTCAAGATTTTGTTTTCCATCCAACAACTTCTTGATGATACTGATGAGAGTCTAGTTTGATGAATCAACCATCCCATGTCCCTGTGGATAATATGGTGTATAATGTGTTAGGACAATGTTGTAACTACCACATAAGTAAATCATGGACTTGGACTTGAATTCTTCGGCATTTTATGTTACCAACTTCCTGGGTAAACCAAACCTTGCAAAAATGTTTGTTTCCAAGAAATTTATGATCACCTTGTCAGTAGCATTCTTGGTGGGCATAACTTCAATCCACTTAGTGAAGTAGTCTGTGGAAGTAATAATCCACTTATATTTTACACTAGAGGGTGGTTTTATCTCACCTATAAAGTCTAGTCCCCATTGCTAAAAAGGACCACTAGCATTAACGGGATTTATGGGTAGTGAGAGAAATTTCTATTTTCCAACAAATTTTTGACATTCTTCACAAGCTTTGATTGTCACAAACACATTAGAGAATATGGTGGGATAGTAGTATCCTAGCCTCAAAATATTGAGGGTTGTAGCCTTCCAATGTTGGTGTCCTCCACAAGAACCTATGTGCATATATTTTATGACTTGTTTAGACTCATCATCATCTATACATTTCAACAAAATACCATCAGGATCTCTTCAATACAAATTTTGGTTTATGATGTCGAATATTACAAATTTCAATTTAAGAGACCTGGCCTTAGATTTTTCCAATTCAGGTGGACATCATAGGTGTTGCGAAAAGTACACAACATCTCTATACTGGGGTGAAAAAGGGAAATGATCAAATATATGCATATTGTCCTTTCCAATATGCATCATGGAGGCATCTGATTAGGTGAAAGTATGGTGTAATTATAGTTCTTTGCAGTTTGAATCTGATAACAGTTTTTCAATGCCCCACCCCTTAATCAACTTGGTGGGATTTATGTGCAGGTAATACTCTAACGGTTTGAAAATCCACTTTCCCCTCTTCCCATCACTGTCTGGATGAACAGTAATTTCCTTCACATTGATGCTAGGAACATAGGCTATTATGATAGATTGCAGGACATACACCCTCAAGGCCTTCAAGGCTTTTACCAATGCATAGGCTTGCTTCTCTAATATATCATATTTCATATTAGCATGCCCGAGCACTTGACTAAAGAAGACAATGGGTTTTTCATGCCCATATTCATTATTTTGTAGCAATACAAAAACAATAGTTTCGTTTGAGGCAACGGAGAAAATGAGGAATTATTTGGAATAGTCTGAACTAACCACCATAGGGGCTTCAACCAAATCCTACTTAATCCTATGGAAGGATGATTTGGCCTCTTGTGACCATTCGATGTCAACATGTTTATAAATCATGTTAGTAATAAGTCTTATGATTTCAATTTGGCACAAATCACCTTAAAAACATTATTTTTCCTATGAAATATTGTATAGCCTTCTTATTCCTAGGGATGTCAATTTTATGGATATCATCAACTCTCTCTAGGTCTATTTTTATTCCCCTTACTAATATAATGTGCCCTAAGATTTTTCCTTCAAACGTAGAAAAATGGGACCTTTTGGGATTCAAGGAGATTCAATACCTTCTGCATCTTTGAAAAATCTACTCCATGTGTTGTAGATGTTCATCATCAAACTTTGAGAAGATGGTTATGTCATCCAGGTATATAACTATGAACTTGTCCTTTTCGCTCACAAATGCAATGTCCATGGCCCTTTGGAAGGTGCCCCTGCATTCATCAGACCGAAGGGCATTTTGTTATACATGAATGTGCTCCATGGGGTGGTGAACATTGTTTTCTCTTTATCTTCTTAAATTATTGCTATATGGTTATAACCAAAATATCCATTTAGCATGGAAATTTTGTGAGAACCTACTACCTTTTGTAAAATAAGGTCCATCTTGGGAAAAGGATAGTTTTATTTTAAAGAACACTTGTTCAAGTTCCTAAAGTCAACACACAAGTTTATTTCTCCACTCTTCTTCCTAACAAGAACCAAGTTGGACACCCAATCTGAGTACCTCAAGGGCACAATAATTTTGGCATCAAGCATTTGTTTCAATTATTTTTCAATAATAGACATTAGTAGAGGATTTCATTGTCTAATGTTTTTACTGAATGGATTTGAACCCATCTTCAAAGGAATCTTTTGTTGAATGATGTTAGTGTCAAAGGTCTTCAAGTCCTCATAAGACCAGGTAACAATATCAAAAAAAAAAATCATGAGGCTGAGATACCCATTTATTTGTTCCTCTGGTAGTGCCTTGATATTTTGACTACTTTGGGATTTGCAGTTGTCCCAATGTTGCAGTCCATTACTTCTTGTTCCTGATTTTTCATGGAAGCTTTCCTAGAGACATCATTGTTGTAAAACTACCTCTCCAGTGGCACTAAGACTCTTGGGATATTTTTTGTCTTGAGTTCCACAATTTTGTTTCCAACCATATTGTTCAAAAAATGAGATGTTTGTTGATTTTTTGTTTCATCTTCCTCATTCTTGTGATCAATGGAGATATTTGAGAATTTTTCAATGGTTTGTAGAAACCTTTTGAGCTCAAAGTGATCACTAAAGACCTACCAATTGTTTACATTGTCTGGTATAGTTGTCCTATGCCTAACCTCCACTTCATACTTGAAATTTGGACCAATAAGGGGTTTAAAGGTTCCCTCTGATTAGTCTATCTAGGAACAAAGGAAATATTGAATGCTAGAAAGAAGTTGTCCACTAAGTCCCATACCTAGTTTCTGTACTATTTTTGTCTTTGTTTCATTGCTTGATAAATGTCTTTGAATTGGTTGAAAATCATCTAATAATCACCAAAGATTTACAATATGGAAATGGCCATGTATTTAGCAACCCTTAATCATAGAACGAAGGCCTCATATTCTACTATTGACACAACCCCTCCTCAACCTGCAGGTCGTAAGGTCACGTACACAGGATCTTTTCCCTTACACTAGCCCGAAGAGCTCTCGGAAATGGCTCCTCTATTTCCCTTTCGGGAAATATGCACCCACAATTAACTTCGAGAAATCCCCCCTTAGACATCAGGAGATCCGACTTCGCACTTTCACGAATTCGGGGGTCAAGTTCCTTGTCTCTCAATCTCTGAAACCTGAAACAAATCAACACTTGACCTTTCTTTATCTATTTTGGGTTTTTCCTTATCACGATTTCGATATTTGTGATGTCAAGCAACTCGTCCCCTTGACTCCCGAAACCTGATTTACCGAACCGCCGATGTGCTCACAAGGTTGACCTTTCAACGGTCCTTCACTCCGTTGGGACTTCGGACTTTGTGGTTTCATGAATCCTGATGCAAAGGTTTCGGGAATTCACCCCACGAAACCCCGAATTGGTCAACGGAGTTGACTCCCCTGTCGAGAGTGTGCCACCTGTCCACCCTATTGATTATGTGGCCCACAAAATCCTTTTGTCCATTCGGGACTTCGCGTTTCATGATTTCGCGATCGTTGTTGCAAGGATTATGGAACTTCAATCTACGAAATCCTAAAATAGAAATCCACTTGTAAATTCAACGGCCCCTGTTGGCTTAAATCTATGGTTCTACCTCTCTTGAGCTTGAACCTTTGGGAATACTCGTTGTGACTCCCCTGCTCCTCCATGAGATCTGATGGCTCACAGGACTTTGTGAACTCTCCACAGAAAATTCTGATTGTCCGTCTCTTCTCTTCCCAAGGACTCCTACAACTTTTGACCAAGTGGTTTTTCCACGGGACTCAACTGCCTGCGACGCAAATTTTCAATGCCTTCTCACCATCCACTACACAAACTTCCTGTGCTTCCTTCGACAGCTTCGAAGATTCTATCCTTCTGGAGCTTTCTCCAACTCTGAGTCTTGAAGAAAGACTCTTGCACACACTCCTTGTGGCATACCTTCAAACACTTCCAAGTGTTGAACTCCTTTCGACTCTGCGCACACCCTGCAGCAGCAGTCTCTCAATACTTCACTCAGGTTCGCAACTCTGAGAATTTTACTCGGCCTGCGCACTCCTTGCATGACTGTTGTGCCTAGCAGTACTTCTGTGGGAATGAGAACAAAATCTATCTTATCTGAGCTTTCAGAGACAAACCTTTGAACCCTTTGTCAATGCACTCCTTGCGGACAATTCAACTACACTCCTTGCAGGAACTCTTGCTCAGATAGAGAAACAATTGAAACTCATTTCCCTTACTCTCTCTCTCTCTCTCAAATTTTAGACATTCAACAAAAAATCATTCATACATAGCATAAAAGCAATTGCATGAAAAAAAGAGTAAATCATTTATGAGAATAACATTCAAAGATGTATACACAGAGAATATTTGAACACCATGAGTCTGAATAAAAACCTTTTTGTATTAATCTAGAACTTTTGTACATGGAATTCTCACTAAACTGTCTAATCTACACATTAATTTCTATCTACTTGCATTAACTATCAAAAATGCCTTTTACCTAATAAGGACGAAAGCGGATCACTCAAGGTCCGTTTACATTTTACAAGTGTGCCTCCACTTGATGGCTTCATTAATGTTTCAAGACATTTCAAAATTTATGTTGGGCGCTTTTCCAGCTGTCTATTGTCTCTGCCCTGGCTCGCTTGAGATGCTCCTGCATCATACTCCCTTGCTTGAAAATTCTCATGGGCTCCTGTCCATGAGCTCATGCATGGTTTGTGCTTCATTCTCCCAGCTGGCATCTTCAATTGGATGGCCTTTCCACTTGACCAAATATTGAAAGTATTTCTTTCGACTAGTCTTCTTACTGACCCTTTTGTCCAGTATGCATTCCATCTGCGGATTTTCTACAACTGACATCTATTTTGTCCACTGGATCACTGGTTGTTCATTTTCCATCCTTGTTTCCTCAACTTTATATGGGTACAAATCAGAGATATTGAATATCAAAGAAATTCCGATCCCATCAGGTAATTCAATCTCGTAAGCATTTGCCCCAAATTTCTTTAAGACCTTACATGGTCCAATTTTCTTCATCTTCAGTTTATTATATGTTCCTCTCGACAACCTTCCTTTTCTCAAATGTGCCAGAATCAAATCACCAACCTCAAATTGAATTTGTCTTCTGTGTTGATCTACTCTACGCTTATATTCCTGGCTCAAATTCTGCAATCGTTCCTTCACTTGGCTGTGAAGTTCCTTCATCGCCTCTGTGAAATTTTTTGCACTAGCACTCCTAATTGTAGTCTGTTTTGAATCTCTCAATTCAGAAATTCCTCTCGGTTGCATGCCATAAAAATTTGAAATGGACTATGCCCTGTGCTTCTGTTAACTAATTCGTTATAAGCAAATTCCTCCTGTGGTAATATGTTGTCCAACTGGCTGTGGTGTTTCGTCACCAGGCTTCTCAGCAAGTCTCCTAGACTTATGTTTACCACTTTTGTCTATCCATCTGTCTGAGGATGATAAGACGAACTAAATGATAAGTTAGTTATGATATTCTTCCATAAGGTCCTCCAAAAGTGTCCTACGAACTTAGTGTCTTGATCCAAAACTATGCTCCTTGGTAAGTCGTGAAGTCGAATGACTTCTTTGAAAAAAAGATTCGCAATGTGAGTTGCGTCATTGGTTTTCTGACATGGAATGAAGTGTGCCATCTTGGAAAATCTATCCATCACCACAAAGATTGAGTCAAACCCCCTTTGTGTTCTTGGCAACCCCAATATGAAATCGATCCTGACTGCATCCCATGGCTTCTCAGGTATGGGCAATGGTTGATAAAACCCATCATTTTGTCTCCTTCCTTTCGAATGATGGCAAATTCTGCATCTGTCCACGAACCTTTTGACGTCTGCTCACATTCCCGGCCAAAAATATGACTCATTCAACTTTGCAAACGTCTTGTCGTGACCAAAGTGCCCTACCAATCCTCCAATATGTTTCTCTTTTTGCAAATTCTCCCTCATGGAGTATTTTTGAATACAAAGTTGATTACCTTTAAACAATAATCCTTCTTGGATCATGTATTCTACCCATTGGCTTCTATCTCTGAGAATTGGATTCTCAGTTGCTTCTTACGCCTCTTTAAAATCTGGATCAGCTTGATACATCTCCTTGAGATCATCAAAACCCAACGTTTTGAATCTGAACTCCTGCAATAGAAAACACTTCCTTCTCAAAGCATGAACAACTTTGTTAGCAGTACCAGAAATATGTTTAATCACAAAAGTGAAATTTTTCATATATTCCACCCATTTTACATGTCCTTAATTCAACTTCTCCTGTTGAGTCACAAACTGTAGTGCATGATTGTCACTGTATAAGACAAACTCCTTCGGGATCAAGTAATGCCTTCATTTCTTCAATGCTTGAATGATAGCATATAACTCCTTGTCATACGTGGAGTATTTGACTTTTTCTTCATTCAGATTCTTGTTGAAGTATGCTATCAGTCTGTCTTCCTGGCTCAAGACTGCCCCTATTGTAAATCCACTTGCATCGCATTTCACTTGAAATGTCTTCTTGAAATCCGGCAACACCAAAATTGGTTGTTTTGTGATCTTCCTCTTCAACAAATTAAAACTCTTCTCGACTTCTTCTGTCCAGTGAAAAGACTTATGTCTTTTCTTCACTATATCCATCATCGGTGCACTAATCCAATTGAAATTTCTAATGAACTTTCGGTAGAAACTAGCCAATCCGTGAAAACTTCTCACCTCAAATATATTTTCAGTGATGGCCAATTCTTGATCACTTCCACTTTCATTGGATCCATTCTCAATTTATCTGCAGAAATAACAAACCTCAGATAAATGAGCTCTGTCTTCATGAATGAGGACTTCTTCATGTTTATCAGCAGCTTCTCCTGCTGTATCCTTTGCATCACTGTAGCCAAATGTTTCAGATGCTCTGCCACTGTTTTACTAAAAATAAGTATGTCATCTAGATACACAATGACAAATTTTCCGATGAAATCCCTTAGGACTTCGTTCATCAACCTCATGAAGGTACTCAATGAATTTGTTAAGCCAAATGACATAACAAGTCATTCATACAACCCTTCATTGGTTTTGAATGATGTCTTCCATTCATCACCTTCTCTCATGCCGATTTGATGATAACCGCTTTTCAAATCAATCTTTGAAAAAATATTTGCTCCACTCAAGCAATCCATCAGATCGTACATCCTTGGTAGTGGAAATCTATACCTGATGGTTATCTTGTTGATCGCCCTCGAGTCAGTACACATCCTCCAGTCTCCATCTTTCTTTAGACCGAGTACTGTCGGAACAACACACGGACTCAAGTGTTCGCTGACCAAACCTTTGTCCAACAAGTTCTAGACTTGTCTTTTGACCTCTTCATTCTCCTACGGCGTCAATCTATACGCTTCTTTGTTTGGTAAACTGGCTCCTTGTATGAGATCAATATGATGACTTATACTTCTGATCAGTGGCAACGAACGAGGTAGTTCGTCCACTACTATGTCAGGGAACTCTTCCAGTAGTTCCTGAATCTCTTCTGGTAAATCATCTACCCTTGTGATGGTCAAAATAATCTTCGGTTTCCAGACCACAATGAATTGTGGTTCCTCTTTCTTCTTGGCCTCTATAATAAGTTCCTTCCCACTCATGACAAGTACAGTGTTGCTTACTTTAGGTTTCACCTCCTTATCCTTGATTGGAAGCAACATGTGAGTTATCCCATTCTTCTATAGGGTGTATGTGTTCATTCTCCCATCATGAATCACATTCATGTCATATTGCCATGGTATACCCAACAATAGATGACAAACATCCATAGGAATAACATCACATAATATCTTATCATTATATCCTCCTATCTTAAATTCAACTAAACTCTGTTTAGTGACAGTTACCTGATGTCCTTTTTGTATCCACAAAAATTTGTATGGCCTTGGATGATCAATCGTCTCCAGCTCCAACTTTTCTACCATCTCTATAGAAACGAGGTTATCCATTCTACCACTGTCCACAATGACCTTGCATACCCTGTCCTTGGTTTTGCAAGCAGTCCGGAAAAGTCCGTTTCTTTGAATTGAACTCTCCACCTCCTTCTCTGGTGTCAAAAAAAAATTTCGCATCATCAACGATCTTCTGTCTTCACCATCTTCTACCTCAACATCCTGCCTTTGTGATTTGGCGATGTGAGTCTCTCCTCCTTTTTTCTTTTTTTCTGGGCACTCATAAGACTTGTGTCCAGCATTTCCACATGTGAAGCATGCTATCACTCCACCTCTTCCTCTTCCTGTACCTCTAGTACGATGAAAAATATTATTATCAGCGTAATATCCTCTATGTTTGGTATGTTTCCCTCTCTATTCAGCATATTTCCCTCGATGTGAGGTTCCACCCCTCTCAGTTCGAGTCTAAGGTTTCTTCCATTCCTCCTTGGGTTTTTGGTTTTTATCCTGGGCAACTGATTTTCCTCTGGTTTGACTTCTGCCTCGGCCTCTTTGACCCTTATTTGGGCTCAGCTTCTCTTCATCTTTTAGAGCCATCTGATAAGCATCTTCCACTGTTTGGATGGTTACCATGCTCATATCATCCTGAATGTCATATCTCAGGCCATTCATGTATCTAACAACCTTTTCATCATCGCTTTCTTGATGACCTGCCCTGATGTTCAGCCTGTAGAATTCTTCAGTGTATTCCTTCACTGTCATCAGCTTCTGTCTCAAGTTTTGCATTCTTTGAAACAGAGTAATTTGATAATCCCAGGGGATGAATTTTGTCTTCATCTTCGCGATCATTCTATCCCATCTCTTGATATTTTGCTTGCCTTTGCAGTGTCTGTCAGCTTGTAGTTCATCCCACCACAATGTTGCATGTCCCTTTAATCTCGTGATAGCATGTTTGACCTTCTTTTCCTCTTCGACATCTTCATAGTCAAAATATGTGTTCAGAGCTCTAATTCAGTCTAGAAGCTCCTCTGCATCCAGATTTCCCTCATAAACTGGAATGTCCATTTTCGCTCTTGCACCCATTCTTGCAATAGCCCTAATCAAGCATTCGTTTGTTGCATCTTTGGCTGCAACTTCCTCTCCTTCATGTTCATCCTCAATTTTACTTTCAAAATCACTAAGATCCCCAGCACTGACTGTACGCCTATGTGCTGTCTCTAAGTCTTTGAGACTGCCACGTAGGTCATGCATCTCTCTCTCCATGGTTGTATCAGGCATCTTTCTACCCCTTCTTCTCAGCATTTCCCTATCCTCTAGCGGATTGGGTGTTTGTATGTCCCTTCTCCTTGGCAGCATGGTGAATTCCCCTTTTCCTTGCTACAGAAAGAAAAGAAAACTTTCTGAGCTCTGATGCCAGCTTGACGCAACCCCTCCTCAACCCACAGGTCGGAGAGTCACGTACACAGGATCTTTTCCCTTACACTGGCATGAAGAGCTCTTGGAAATGGATCCTTTATTACCCTTTCACAAAATATGCACCCACAATTAACTTCGATAAATTCCCCCTTATACTTCGGGAGATCTAACTTCTCACTTTCGCGAATCCGGGGTCAAGCGCCTTGTCTCTCAATCTCCGAAACCCGAAAGAAATCAACACTTGACCTTTCTTTCTCTATTTTGGGTTTTTCCTTATCGCGATTTCGGGATTTGCAATGTCAAGCAACTCATCCCCTCAACTCCCGAAACCCGATTTACCAAACCACCGATGTTCTTGCAAGGTTAACCTTTCAACGACCCTTCATTTCGTCGGGACTTCGAACTTCACAGTTTCGTGAATCCTGATGCAAATGTTTCGCGACTTCACCCCACGAAACCCCGAATTCATCAACGGAGTTGACTCCCCTGTTGAGAGTGCGCCACCTGTCCACCCTGCTGATTCTGTGGCCCACAAAATCCTTTTGTCCCTTCAGGACTTCGCGTTTCATGATTTCGCGATCCCTATTGCAAGGATTATAGAACTTCAATCTATGAAATCCCAAAATAGAAATCCACTTGTAAATTCAACAGCCCCTGTTGGCTTAAATCTACGGTTCTACCTCTCATGAGCTTGAACCTTTGGGAATACTCGTTGTGACTCCCCTGCTCCTCCGTGAGATCTGATGGCTCATGGGACTTCGCAAACTCTCCACAGAGAATTTTGATCGCCCGTCTCTTCTCTTCCCAAGGACTCCTACAACTTTTGACCAAGTGGTTTTTCCACAGGACTCAACTGCCTACGACGCAAATTTACAATGCCTTCTCACCATCCACTACACAAAATTCATGTGCTTCCTTCGATAGCTTCGAAGATTCTATCCTTCCTGAGCTTTCTCCAACTTTGAGTCTTGAAGAAAGACTCCTGCATGCACTCCTTGCGACATACCTTCAAACACTTATAAGTGTTGAACTCCTTTCGACTCTGTGCACACCCTGCAACAACAGTCTCTCAATACTTCGATCAGGTTTGCAACTCTAAGACTTTTACTTGGCCCGCGCACTCCTTGCACAGCTCCTGTGCCTAGCTATACTTCTGTGGGAATGAGCACAAAATCTATCTTATCTGAGTTTTCAGAGATGAACCTCTGAACCCTTTGTCAATGCACTCCATGCGGACAATTCAATTGCACTCCTTGCAGGAACTCTTGCTCAGATAGAGAAACAATTGAAACTCATTTCCCTTACTCTCTCTCTCTCTCAGATTTCAGACATTCAACAAGAAATCATTCATACATAGCATAAAAGAAATTGCATGATAGAAAGAGTAAATCATTTATGAGCATAACATTCAAAGATGCATACACAGAGAATATTTGAACACCATGAGTCTAAATAAAAACTCTTTTGTATTAATCCATAACTTCTGTACATGGAATTCTCACTACAACTCTCTGCTTCTTTTATATGCTCTTGCTAATGTTAACATAATACAAGTGGGGGTGTATATATCTCGTTTCCCTCCTTCCTTCTAAACTGTCTAATCTACACATTAATTTCTATATACATGCATTAACTATCATAAATGCCTTCTACCTACTAAGGATGAGAGCAGATCACTCAAGGTTCGCTTACATTTTACAAGTGTTCCTCCACTTGATGGCTTCATTAATGTTTCAAGACATTTCAAAATTTGTGCTGGGCACTTTTCCAGCTATCCGTTGTCTCCACGCTGGCTCGCTTGAGATGCTCCTACATCAACTATGTTGTTATTTGTTTCAAATTTCAACTTATATGAGAGTGTAACCACCTCCTTTGAAGGATAAATAAGGAATATACCAGTCCCATAACTCTCCTTTAAAGATGATACATATAAATGCATCTTCCATATTTTGTTTTGTTGATCTATTAATGGTTGATTTATGCATTTGTTGACGGATATTTCTGGTGCATCATCATTTCTATGGAAAATAGATTACCCAATTTCATCCTCAATAACATAAATTTGATCATTACCTAGATTATGATTATCATTGACAATATATTCCAAACTGATCTCTCTGTATAACCTCTTGTGTTCCCCTCCAAAGAAAAGAATGGTTTCATATGTAAGATCCATCTACAGGGATCCACCAACTTTCTTGGCCCATGTCCTGGATAAAAGCATGCCAAACTTGGGTGGTATGTCAACTACAACAATATCCATCACTACACTTTTTATGGGTAGTTGAGACAAAGAAACCACGAGATCTTTAATTAGTCCCAAGAATTTTAATTTTTTATAATAAAAGGAGTAAAGATATTGATATGGCTTGGTGGTCTCTAGTCCTTACTCTTCCATTACAACTTTAGGCATGACATTATGAGAGGAACCTAAGTCCATCAAGAGATTATGCAATATTTTGTCATGGACATTCAAGGATATGTAAAATGGTGGAGAAGAATCAAACCCATATTCAATGTGTCAGCCCACAGTAATGGTAGGGTTTTCATCCTTTAAGTTGATTACATCAGATGTCATAGCAAAAACAAGTGGCTTCAAAACCTTCATAATAGAGTTCTTGAATGGCTCATTTTTTAACAATTTTGTTAAAGGTACAAGGATCTTTATTTTTCTCACCTCATGCTCTATTCTAAAAGAGATTGGTTGTTTTTCTACTTCTTTTACTTTTGGTACAACAAGCTTAGATGGTAGAGGTTGATCAATTTTGTTTGATGTACCCTTGTTTAGGCCTTGTTTGGGAGGAACATCTGATATTTTTTTCTGACCAGTGGAATTTTCTTTTGTAGCCCCTGGTCTAGGACTCAAATTATACTTCTTTTGGGGTTGACTTTGAAATATTTCCTCTTCCTTCACATCATCATCAAACTGGCTTGACAACTTTGATATCTCATATTCCTGCTCTGTTAGGTGACTAGGATAAAGATCAATCTCATTGAATAGTAAAAAAACATCATCTATAACATCACTCTCTACATCCATATATCCAATCTCATTATTCTGGAAAGGAGGTACAACTCTTTGATCCTCAACATTTCTCCTCTCTCGCTGCATTATTTGAGGAGAATTATTCGGCCTTCTAAATTGATTTGTGTTTTTGTTTCCAACATCCTTATATGGCCTATTTGGATGCTTAGTTTCCCATTTAAACTTGGCTATCTATGAATTTATGTCTTTCAAGGTCCTCGTCATCTCTTCTAAATTTGGTTTAGATTTTGTTGGGTTGGAAGAGGAAGGAAACTCTTCCCTCTACTTTTTCTTATCCCTATCTGATTTGTTTTTTAAAGTTTCTAATGCTAGGATGTTAGAATCAACCTTAATAGATGCCTCTTGCATGGACAAAAAAGTGGTGGACCTTCTCTCCTTCAACAAAAGAGAGAATTCAACATCAAAGGAATTTGCAAATGTGATCTTGGTTGAGGCTTCAGTTGGATTAATCTCATTAGGAATATTGTTATACATTTTGTTGAAACTCTTGGTGAAATATGATACAGACTCCCCACTCTTCCTTCTTAAATACCCAAAATCAGTTATGCAGTACAAATATTATCTCTTATCCCCCCATTGTCTTAGAAAAGCCTCATCTAATTATTGAATAAATGTAATAGAAGTTGGGGTTAAGCCACAGAACCACTTCCTTACCTCTCCATCCAAACTCTGCACAAACAACCTCATCCATACATATACATGTCCAATGTTAAAGTTGTCTACAAAACTATAAAGTGCCACCAAAGTTTCCTCAACAATTACTTATCCCTCACCATTGTACCTTGGAAGATACTTCAAGTAGTCACATGTAGGAAAGGAATTCAAGTTTTGGGGCAGCACCAAAGGTGCATACCTGGCTGTAATGATGACCACCACCCTATTGACAGCCATGTTTGGGACAACTAGACTCTAAGGATGAGGAGGATTTGTGGTTGTGGTTGATGGAGGAGATGACGAGGAAGAATTTTAGACAGGGGATGTCTAAGGAGTAATGACAAGGGGGTTTTGAAAAATGATAACCTCGGGCTTCTTATGGTTGTGGACAAATGTAAATTTTTCAGCAGTGGCCTTGCCTTTGTATGGAAAGGGGTATCTCTGAGAAATGGTAGTCTTCCTTCATTGTCTCTCTGAATTAGGGTTGGTTGTGTCACCATTAATATCAAGGTTGACTTTGGGAGTTTTAGTAGGATCAGGATTTGATTTTCGAGATCCTTTCCTGGGAGCCATAATTTCTTAATAGCTTTTCATTTAGTTGAGTCGCCAGGTGAAATATGCAAGTCACCTTTGTGCCTATTCTTTTCTCACCATCAAAGATAAGATCTTGACATTTTCAATTTTCTAGGGAAAGATATTTCGTTACTCCATTCCCCAACAACAACGCTAGAATAAATTGGTCATAAATTGTGTACCTGGCTGCTAAAAGGCAGAGCTAGGCCACATCAAGTTTTGGAATGGTTTGTTTTTATTAATTACTCTTGTTGGTTAACTATAGGATAGGTTTTTCAAGATTATAAACCTAGTTGGACTGGCCAAACAATATGACTGAAGGTTCTCCTTAACTAATGTTATGCATTTTGATGAACAAGTAATGACTTGGAAAGATAAAGAAAGGAAACAATAGAAAACAATACAATGAGTTGTCTGTTGTGTGAGATTTAAGACTCAAAATAATATTTCAAGGCCTAAACAAATATCCAGATACAAATCATCCAACAGGAATAACAAACAAAAGATGAATTAAAACAATAGCTGAAAGGAAGAAGGAAATGTAGATTGCACACATTCCAAATTTGCATTCAAGATAAGATTAAAACACATAAAGACTTGCGCATGAAAACACAAAATGTCATCAAGATATATATTCATTGAGTAGAGAGCTTTACAATCATAAGGTTTAGGTCCAACCAAATATAATGCTTGAATTTTTCACTAAAAAACAAAACCATGCTTCATTACAAAATCTTTATGTTTATCATTGTTGCAAAGGGTTTCGACCATCTTGAAAACTAAAGTTTAACTCTACATAACAACCTGGAAACAACTCTTTGACTCGAGTGCATTCAATTGGGAATATAGTCATGACACTCTTTAACTTAATATTAACAAAAATGTGGTTCATATCAAACAAAAATGACCATTATTATACTTTGACAATAATGTCTTGTACCTAGAACAACTAGACTTCTAAAAGTGAAAACTATAACTGTTGTTTGTGCTTGAGTAAAACAAAAACTTTGACAAATGAGATTGACTAGAACTATGCATGAGTACCCACATGCACTCCACCTAGAGACTAACTAGGAGATAGCTTGATTAGCTGGAATTATCTTCAAAATCTTCTTCTTTAATAGTAGTAGTCTTCTTCAAATTACCTCCTTCAAGAAGAAACAAGTTTTTCGATGCTTTCTTTGTAGTTTCTGGTACTTCTTTTGTAGCTTATAATGTTGCTTCTCCAACTCTTGATTCTGCTGTTGCAAATTTTGAATTTGTTGTTTCAATGCTTTCACACGGTGGTTGTCATTTATACCTTCATTAGCCTCTACCTTTGTCTTAATTAAAACCTTGTTCTTACCTCGATGTCTTATCCCTTTCTCATCATATGCAGCATCTTTAATGTGATCAATTGGCATTTTTTCTTTTAATTGACCTCATTTCATATCTGTGTATTACTTCAGACCCTCTTCCATGTGCTTCTTTCATAGACCCTTACATTTCTACTATGCTGGCTTTGATTACTGTTTTGGTGTCATCTAATATTTTCTTGGAGGGTAACCCTGCATTTGTGGAAATTCCATCAAAATCCTTCTCGCGAATTGGGCAAAAGTCCCTTGCATCTTGTTGTAAACCTTAATCTGTAGGGTATTATGTTTTGACATTTGAAAATTTCACCCCTAATGTTTATCCCTCACTGAATTTCAACTTTTTTGTATCCCTTGTCATTTTCTTGAACGCATGGACTACCATATTTTCCATGTTGGCA
This sequence comes from Picea engelmannii, assembly GCA_009831015.1. Lineage (NCBI taxonomy): Eukaryota > Viridiplantae > Streptophyta > Pinopsida > Pinales > Pinaceae > Picea > Picea engelmannii. Next base: position 1,958,829 of record ML777912.1, read on the forward strand.
AATTGTGAGTTGTCCTCATCTTCAATTATAATTGGTTGGGGGTTTTTCAATGATGGGTTAAAAAGTTCCTTGGAATTCATTCTTAACTGATTAGTACTTATGGATTTTCTATTGGGATTACCAGGCATTCTAGGGCCTTGATTCCATTTCCTATTTCTATTTTGCTTAGCTTTAGGGGACTCCTTAAGTAAGGTTTCCATGGGAAAAAATTCTGCATTAACAATGTCAGGACTGTGCTGCTTAGATCTCATTTTCCCCCTCATTTTTTTTTCGACACTTTAACCTGCTGCATGGTGGGAGTCACATGTTCATATTCATAGTGGTTGGGTGACAATGGGCCCTGTGGGGTATCCTACGCCTATTTTTTCTTGCTAGAAACTATGTTACCTTCATTTCCTCTTCGTTTTGTAGTGGAATATCTCTAATGCATTCAAGAGGTTTCCTCTTTCACTAGGGTGGCTGATTTGTTTCCTTTGGATTGGGTACCCTTCGTTTTGGAGGCCTTTTTCTTGTTTTTTGTTTGTTGGGCATCCTTTGATGAGCCACCAGGTTCAAGAGAAACCCTCCCTTCTAGATTATCTTTGTCTTTTTCACCCTCAGTGTGTGGATCATGTTGTTTTCTTGTTCTTGTAAACCTACAGATTGTAAGAAGTAGCCCCATGACATTTCAATTTCACTCAAAGTGAAGAGAACCTGAATTTTAATCAAACCCTGATGACACAAGCTCCTATGGGAAGAATCGGGGTGGCTCTAAATCCTTCTAGACATATTAGTTAATATTAGTTAAACTCTTGAGTAAATAAAAAAGAAAATTTAATTCTTTACCCCCACTCAGGTGCATGATAAATCAAAGGTGGTAACAATGCACAATCTAAAATTGACCCTTACATGTGATATATATTTGGAATTTTGTGAGGGTACCTTTCCATTCCTCCTTTATCCATGTGATGGGAATTCCCTGGCTCGAGTTTGGGTTTTGGTGCTCTGACACCAAGAATTTATTGCAGAGTTCTAGGGGTAATTTACCATTCTTAAACCACCTTTCTCCATAGACCGAGAGAGCACAGAATGATATGATTTGATGAAATTATATGTAATGTGGATACAGGTGTCCCCAAGTTGGGTTTGGAACTCGATGAACTTTAGTGAAAATAATAGAACCACACCTGTGTGGTGTCCCTTGAAAGAAAAAATAAAGTCCTACCATTATTCCTTAACAAAAAGATCTCTTATTTCCAAGACAACCTCGAATAGATTGAGCCCTTGTGGCTTTGTTATTTTCAAATCCCAATGGTCTCGGGGAGACACCGTTTGTGTTGACCACATCTACTGCAAGAAACAAGTTGAATCTAAATTTTATTGTGATGTAATTTACCACCTGTAATTATAATTCCACGTAAACCTGTGATGATGAGAACTAAAGCTGCAACTTGCACGATCTCAACACGAATTGTGCAATGATGAACCTAGAGGTAACCTTTCCTAAGTTTGAGTGCACATGAGCATGCATACGCATGCAGGCGCCAACACAACATTTTCAAATATTTAAAAACTTTCTGAACATTTAAAATTATTTAAGCAATGCGCTTTCCTAATGTTTTCAATAACATGTATGTTCTTGCAATCAATGTTTTTTTCATCAAAAAGGCTTGGTCAACCTGTTATAAGCTCCGTAATGATAAATTGAGAATGAAATGTGTTATTAAACCAAACCATAACATGCAATAACCTTCCAAGAAAGAAAGAAAATGGTGCAAAAGTCAATATAAGGGAGAGAACAACTCAAGATGACTCATGAAACCATGGAAAAGAAACTGAGCAAAAATCAAGCTTTACAGATAGGCTAATGGAGGGAAAGAGAAGGGGTGCAGACCTAGGTTTCAATAGTCACTAAGTTTTTCATTAAATTTCATTAAATTTCCATAAAGTCATGATAGATATGTAATGGAGGACAATACAATTACGACTTTCTTAAATTTCATCTGTCCAAAGACAACATATTTAGCCACCAAATTTTCTTTTCAAGTGCGCTAGAAATTTTGTCCATTGGATCATTGGATGCTTGAATGCCACCTATTGATCATAGGGTACTATTGAGAAACGGGAAATAATATTTCCTAGTCTGGATACGAAATCGACGGGATAGCGAGAGATCCCTGTTGCTAATGAGTATGAAGTTCGGATCGACAGGTAGCCGGGAGTAGTGTTCTGCATGTCGGATCTATCAGCTTTCCTTTTACAGAACATTTCCAAATATACATTGACAAAGGTCAATCAAACCTCAGACCACCGGAGAGTTTATTTTGCATGAATTTTTTAGGTGTTCGGTTGTACTTACAAATGTTGCCCATTTTTTATAAGTGAAGAGTCAATCTGGTAGATCGAGCTATCGGGATTTCAGGCGCCCGAGGTATTATTATTTACTTTGCAACACACTCATATTTTTTGTCGATATGATAGAATATTGAGGGTCCCATCGATATTTAACGATTTGATTTGAAATAATATCAGTAATTTCTATTGTTGTGCAATGTACAATGCAGGAAATGAAGCAATAACAAATATTTTACATGAATCATCTTTTCTCTTGCCACTCAGAAAGGAGGTTGATCAATGCACTATGAATGGGTTTAAACCCTATAAGTACAAATACCCTCGAGTTCATGGATCTGAATATATGTATTTTCCTTGAGGAGAGAGATCTCGATTGGAGTCGAGAATTGGATTTTTTAAGTCCTCTGGAGAGAATCCATATTCCATTAAGGGAGAAGATCGAACATCGATCATGATAGGATCGACAGTGATAAAAAATTAAATGTTTTTGTCAATCAATAGATTGGACCAAGAAATAATCTAGAAGGCGCAGTATTTGGAGGCTGGTGGCCCAGTGTCGCGACATCCAGTATATCTATATCTACCTATCAGCCCTGACGAATTATTGATACCATGAGAAAGGTGGTACCTTAGAGATGACATCCCTATCTTTCCGCACCCAGGGATCACGGTTCCACCTATCGTAGTTCCTTGGTGAATAGTTTTAATAGAACTATTGTTGTAGTTGAAGAATATCCTTCATCTTGAAACAAATCTCCCTGTATCATTTTCGATGAAGAAGATATCTGAGATGGATACTCTCTTAAAAAAAATCTCGATCGATTCGTTAAGTTTCGAGGATTGTTCCAGCCCCGTTGCGATCGATTTCTCTTTATGGATTCATAAATACTCGTGTTATATGTCTGATAGGTTGTGGTGTAACAATATTTTCAAGTGTGAATTTCTCTCTAAATGGAATAATCATAGAATAAATGATTTGGACATTAAATTCATTCTTCCTAGTTTTCCAGATATGCAATGGCTCTTGATTAAGCTCTTAGATTTCACTCCTCAGGGAAGCCACCTGGAAATGAACTCTCTAATTCATCATGCTTTGGACTTGCACCTGAAGGAAGGCCAAGGGATCTATGGGAAAGTTCACCATTTCATACGCAAGCTGGTAGATTCCTTCTTAGTCGTGTCCATACACAATGTTCTTCCACTCAACAATATCTATAAACTATTCTACCACCAGTTCAACAGACATTTGGAGTTCCATTTGACTTAGGTGTTTAAAAGGATCAATGTTTTCTTAAATTTGTATAATTTTTAAATATGTGAAGGTTTGACAAAATATTTGTGCTTACGTTTTTTTGTCTTTGAAATATATGAATTAAAATGTATGTAAAATGGTGTATATAGATTATACCTTTGTACACAAATATCTACCCAAAATGTATTATAATTATTATTGATTAAATTTGCAATCTCTAATGACGTTTTCCCTTCCTTAATGTATTGCTTTAGAGTTCTATAAACACCTATGGAATTGACAATAGAATATCGTTTTCATGATTTTGAGATGGAAGGTATCACTATATTTCTATAAAACTTATTTTGATATCAGTACAACAATCGTTATTAATAACTGACATTAAATGTTGTTCTGGATGTAGAAGTTGAGGCAATCCCAACTTACAGTGACTTTGGATCAGGTAAATTCATGGTACTACTCTTGGTCTGTCACCAAATGCTGGTAATCACTTGATAATGGAATCTTCATGTCAAATATTATTGTACCATGAAAAATATCATAGAATTCGTTTTTGAAGGAATTATATCTAATGTTCTAAGTTGTTCAAGAAATACAATATGTCGATTACAACATTATGGTTAAGATATAAGATGGCTTAGTTTATAGTGGAAAGTATGCTATTTGTCTGTAGGCCCGAGGGAGGAGGTTGGAGTAAATCGCGATTCTACCATCCATGAGAAGAGGAGAACAACAATGCATATTAATTTCCCATGGGTAAACAACACGACAACTACGAAGGAGTGATCCCCCATAATCTGGAAATGTATGTTAAATAGGAGGATGCATGGAGGCTTGTGGTAATTGCACACAACCCTCTACATCGGGATGATAACCGGGTGCTATCTCCTCGCAAACCATCATGTGGTCATAGCGTTGGGTCTTGTGATGAGGTAAAGGATTAGGAACCAATTTTCTATGGATCCAATGATTGGAAGTTAACTATGAGTTGAGGTCATAGTGCTTGGTGGTGGTAGTGCTTGGCACTACCACCAAGTAGCCAATGGTGGTAGTTCCAAGTGGCGCAGGTGTCCACTCACACCAGGATGGTTGTTTTGCACAAACAAATTCCTCCACTCAGAGAGTGACAAGTGACCCATACAAAAGACAACACGTTCTAGTGTTAGTTTGTCAATTTGGGCATGTGAAATTCATGAATCAAGGTGACACGTGAAAGCCTAGTCAGCAGGTGACACCTGGAGAGTCCATATCCATAGGTTCACCTCACGAAGTTCCATGTCACACGGGATTTTGGATGCCATAATTATTGAATGTATGCACAAAAATGATGTCTTGGGCGGATGGTGACCCAATGGTGTGAGAGTGATCTAGTCGTCCACTTTAGGGCCAGATCTACGGGAGAAAGTGATATCAGACCATGAAACATGCTCTATCTTTAGTCCTTCATCTAAAATAGTTGAAAACTAATATTAGATTATCTATCATATCGATGGACCTCATTACATTGAGTATCATCCATCAGAGGTACTAAGAGACCTGAGATATGTCAGGCTGACATAACCATCCACTCAAGAAATGACACGTGGCTAGAAAGGTCCCAGAGGATAAGGATTTTGTGGAAAGCTCTTACACAGAGATTAATGGATGAGATTAGAGAAGTTGTTAGATCGACGACTATCATGCATGTCATATATCAGATATCAGGGAATGGTGGAGCACTTCATAGTTGAAGTCTTGGTGGGTCTATCGCCTGGTTGTCCTTGAAGAATTTGGTCGTCCAATTTAGTGTCAGATCAATGGACGAGAGATTATTTGGGCCTTATAACATTCTCAAGCCTTAATGACAATGGGACCCAACGAGTAAGTCATACCGGATTGAGGAAAATGAGTTATGGACAAAGCGATGAAGGCCTGGGGGTCTGATAGCCCAGTGACTCGGTGAACACGGGAATAGATCTGAAGACTGTTACCTATCTAGGGGTGATCATATGAACACTATATTTAATAGTGGTTATGTGGATGGAATAATATCTACGGTCGAGATTAAATCAGAGACAGGATCTGACATATCCTATTCTTCGGGGACATAGTGTATGTTTTGGTGGAGGTTAAATCAATGGACAAGATCTAGTTCTGACAACTACTATTCATTAAAGTGTCGTTGAGTGTTTTTGTACCTTGGTGGTCCCAATGAATTTTTATCGATGGTCCATATCCAAACTAGATTGAATCCAATGACTACTGAGACACAATGATTGAATCCAACAAATTTTGATCGATGGTCCATATCCAACCTATATTGAAATGAAACCAGGGGTCGAGATTTATTCAAATCCTAATCAAGGGAATCTTGAGTTTCATGGATCATACTCATATCCAAGTAAATAGACAAGCATGAAGAAGAAGGGAACTCATCTCGAATTCATGAAGGTAGGATCTGAATCTGTGAACCCATTGTGTGGACATATTTGTCAAAGGATGGGGGATATAAATAATTATGTCTTAATCAGGTTAACTACGAGTGAGATAAGATGTGAAAGTGAAAATGAATAGACTCTGAGTTCTGAAGTGATGAATATGATCTCAGGTATAATGATGTGAAGGATGAGGCATGTTGGACAAGTATTCTAAAAGAAAACTACAAATTACAAATTTATTTAGGGTGGCAGGGAGGAGCAAGGAAGGAGATTGGTGTCTCCTTTAGGTTGGTGTCTGTAAACAAATAATTTGGGTTAGTTCCCATAAGTTGAGTTGGAGCTCAAAAAGGGGATTAGTGTACCTTGGAAGTTGGTTCCTACAGAATACTATTGCATATTGGTGTCTGTTGTAAGTTGGTGCTTACAAATTTTATATCTAGAGAAGTTTGTGTGGTTTTCTCCCATTTGAGTTTCCGCATTATATATCCTTGTATTTTGAATCACATGATTAATTTTTCATTATTGGTTGTTGGTAAATAAATTGTGAAGAAAATATAATTTGGAATATTGATTCACCCCCTTGTCAATATTCCAATAGTACCTCGAAACCATGATGTATCAGATTGGCCCCTCAATTATAACATCTATTGAATTTATGCATGGATGAATTTGTAGAAACGTGCATGATTGATTTATTTGATATAATTATTTTCTTGGAGTGATAAGGCTACAGGAAAAGTATAATATTGTAAGATGAAACTATATATGTATATATAATTTACTAAGTTTTATTATTATTATGCATATTAAGTCTTTATTATAACTCTTGGTAAACTATGCATGGAGTAGTTTACAAAACTTGGAGAATTATTTAGTTAATATTTTATTTGATATAGTTATTTGTTGCAGTAATAAAGGTATAGGAAAAGTATAACGTTGAAATAGATGATGAATTGAAGGTGGATGCATACATATAGAGTTTGCTAATTTTTATTCTTTTCCATATCAAGGCTTCTTATAACTGCTGGTGAGTTTATGCAGTGAAGATTGCGCATATAAAATATCTGTAATATTCATGTATTTAACAACAATTTTAAGGCCCAAACAATATTTCTTATAGCAACAAATCTTGTCTTGGTCTATACAAAAAAATGCATGCATTTCATAACCTATGCAATAGAATTAGGACTCGGAAAAGTAACAGACTCTTACGCAAGTGAAATTTTCCCAAAACTCATTATAATAGTTGATCACAATGGATTTCACAACAATACTAGCAATAACAATGATAATCAATGATAAACCTAGGAGAAAATTCAAGTAACTCATATAAAAAAGAACAACAGTGAATGACAAGGAACAACAGTGAACAACAACAAAAAAAGAACCTCAACCCATTACATAACTTGTTGCTTTATCTTTATTGTTATTCATCTAGTTGGCATACTATTGTTCTCTTTGCTAACACATTCACTGTTAGCTTTTCATTTTCCAGGAGTGTCTAGTTGTTTTCTTCCTTGACTTTTGTTTCCATTCACAACCTTCTTTTCTTCCCATAGAAGCCATTGGATTTGAGAGAATACAATGATTAACAAATGCTTGTGGAGAAACTATTAGATGTGAACATTGGATTTCCTTCAAGTAACATGAATTGGATTGTGACTTCCATAACCTACCATGGACTTGTATTGGGTCATGGTTGGTTCAGGATAACTAGAAGTACGTCCAACTCCCTCTCTGCGTGCTCCACCTTACTGGTGCATTGTACCCAGAACCGGTGCATTAAATCTCTTGTCTTTAGTTGTTGCCAATAGATATAAAGTTTATACACTTGCATCTTAAGGATGATTTTCAAATGCCCTTATGTCCTTGGGATTGAGCTCATGGTATTTGAGAGGGAAATTATTTCTATTATTTTTTGGTGAACATTTCCTCCTGACGTCTATATCCAATATGGTTGGTTGGATACTCTTGGATGGAGGCTTGGGTTAGGAGTGCCATTGTTTGGGACTTTCATCATCACCATCATCTTACAAGTTAGGTTTTATTTGATATTTAAAATTCCTTATAAATAAACTTGGATCAAGTTGATGATGACATCTGAAGGGATGAAAAGATTCTTTGTATATAGTGTGATCTGAAAATATCTCAGTTTTCCCATGACTACACATGCATGGAACACAATTCCTAGTTTTATTCAACGATAATGAATGATGAAAAAGAAACGGGGCCATGAGGCCAACTTTCTGATTGTATGTCGGAAAGTCCCCAACTTTCATTAGAGTGTCAGTGTATCCATCATAGATCTTAAATATATTCCCTTATACCTATGTTTATCCTTGCCTCGTTTCCCATGTGACTTTGGCTCGAGTGAGAGGATGCTTGTGTTAGTCAGAAGAATGGGAAAATTTGTCCCCTTGAGAAAAGGAAATTTTATATGCCATACATGGAAAGTGACGTGACAACCATGCATCGAATGCGTAAAGGTAACAGTGGGTTTTCCAAGTTTACAAAATGTCGGAGAGAGTGCCAATATGACATACTCGGTGGTGACGTGTATGATGGCGGGGATGCCATGTATCGTACATGTCATGTAAGGATCATGCCACGTTGCTTACACTTGTTGCATTGTGATGGTGTCATGTGTGATGTTGATATGGGATATCTAAATATAGATCTGGGAGAGTTTGTTGTCACATATCGAGTGTCTGACTACCATGTGTTATGCTAGCTGGAAGATTGATAGGTTTTCATGTTTTTTCCATGTGGTCGATGGTGGTAGTGCCATGTGTCCTAGGTGTCCATTCATATCATCTCATTTATTTTAATGCCATGCAAAATATGGAAGGGTCGATCCTCCGATGGTCGATGTGCCAATGTCAACATATTTTCATATGATGTGAGAAAACCGATGGATAGTCTACAGGTGAAAACACCTACATGGATCATGCATGATTTTTGTGCTAACATGTAGAGCACATTAGTGCACCCAATATTTTCATGTGTCAATAGATGGTTATGCCACATGTCATGGTGATTTTTAGGTTTAAGGGGGCGATGAATGGCATGAAATTAGTGCCACGTTTCGGTAAAGGTGGAAGTCGATAACAATTCCATGTGTGATTCCATGTGGCTAGCTATGGAAGTGCTACATGTTTGGGTTTTTCCTTAGATAACATGATCAGGTGTTAATGTTAGAAGGTGTAAAAGAAGCATAATATCCTTGTGGGCTAGTGTGCCAGTAGCCAACTGTCGTGTCAAGGTTAAGACAAGTGCAAATAAAAAGACAATGTTATGTGTTCCAAATCCCATCTTGGTAAGGTATCAGATATTTTTCATTACATGACTTCATCCAACCAATGGACAGTGTGAAAGTGACAATGCCTCAATGGACCAGGTCAGCGTTCTGCACTAACATGTACACCACGTTAGTGTAGGTTTACATGTCCTTTCAGATGGTCGGTGTTGATAATTCCATGTGTTCTGAGTGATCTATTATACCAGGTCACGTGCTGTCGGGATATGCAAAATATGAGATGGTCAATGTACCTATGTCATGACATACTGAGATGACATGATTGGATCAATGGAAAATGCACAAGAGACAACACTTAGATGGACCATGTGAGCATTTTGTATTGACATCTATAGTGCGTCAATGGACCTGGGAGGGCCAGGTCACAATATACACTATCCCATATCTCATGGAAATGTTTTAGTTTGAGGGGTCATTTCATGACGTGAAATCAATGCGACGTGTCAATAAAGGTGGAAGGAAATGATATGGCCATTTGTGATGCTAGGTGGTTGGTTGTGGTACGGCCAGATGCTTGGGCTGGCAGTTAGACGACTGGATCAAATGTTAAGATTTGAAGTCATAAAAGAAACATAATACACTCATGGGTCAATGTATTGATAACCAACTATCATTCCATGGTTAATACAAGTGCCAATAAAATGATAGGGCCCTGTGTCTTAGGTTCTAGCTCAACAATGGATCAGACCTTTGAACTGTGTAAAATGTGGATCATGTTACCATTGTATCAATTGAGGGGAGGGATTTGTGTGGTTATCTTAACCACAGGGGAAGGGTGTTGCAATCCATCTATTTTTGACAACTCATCAAAGGATAAACTCTCATTGATTTTTTTGGCCCCTCCTCATTCCGTTAAACCTAGAACATGTGCAAGGGATCCTGATCAGAGCTAGACCGTCGATATAAACTTCCCATTATCTGCACCACTCATCTTTTGCAAGGACCTGATGTAAGAGGAGACATGGTTTTGGCTAGGTTTCTTAATGCCAAGTGAACCTGCAATTTCAACCCCTCGTGAGAGTTGGTATCATGTAATTATGCAAAAGAGTGTTGGGCACGTGGAAAGGAGGATGTGCCCAGTTCCTAATATCATATGTGTCACTGGAAAAGTCTGAACGCCTAGTTCTAGCAGTGCCACAAGTCATTATTCATCAACCATTTTCAGGTCATTCCTTTGGTTGATGAATATGGAAGATAAGATAATAGAATTTACGGTATAACAAAACTTATTTTTCAATGATAAATGTCAAATATTTTCACCTTGAATTTAAACATATTATATTAAGCTTCTAGTCCCTTAGTTTTTGTGTCAAATCTAATGTACTAGTCATGGATCCTAATCCCTTAGATCTACTGACTGAGAGATCTCATATGTGGATCAGATGAGAAGGTTGTCTTGCACCTTCAATATACTGGGATATCAAAATGTTGGTGTATGGGAGTCAATGTGTATAAGACTCTATTGAAAATCCATGTTCTTGATCACCCGGTGCCTCAATTGACCAACATGTCATATCGTTGGTGGGCCAGCATCCAAGATACTAGTATCGGTGACTGTAACTATTCACCAAGGAGTAGAAACATGGTCCAAGCACGGGATGACCCGATATCCCAATAGAGAAAGGTTCCTGGCTATGGTTCCATCTTCTCGTTGTACAATTTGAGTCGCCAAAGATGATTGTATCTATCGAATACAAAGACATAATATTTTTTTTGTTTGGTTCAAAATCCATTCCATATACTGCAAAAATGATTGATTTTCATATAGTGGTCATTTCCACCAATGTTAAGCTAAAAAACATGTCAAATTTTCCAACTAAATTCTTGAGTTTTAATCCTGGAGAATGATGATGCAATATCCATATTTTTTTTCCTAGATGTCCATAAAATATCAACATTGCAAATCTAAACATAGTTATAAAAAATCTTCCTAACATATAAAAATAACAATTGTAAACAATAATAGTTTAAAGCATAAACTTTTCCTTGTTTGGGAAAAAATAAATTCCATAAACTTTGAGTATAATAGCTTTGGTTATAGCAGACAACTTCTATAATCAACAATATTTATCATATTCTTTTTTTTTCCATGATTGGAATAAAATAAATCTAATCATCAATAATTTGCAGGTCATTCCTTTGGTGCATGAATATGGAGAATGAAATAATAGAGTTTAGGTTATAGTAAAAATTATTTTTTAATGATGGATGCAAAATAATCTGATCTTTGTAGTCAACATATGCCACGTTGAATTTGAAGTAGATTATATTAATCTTCTATTACCCCAATTCAATAGTCATTGATCTGTATAAGTTTTTTTTCATGTAAGGTCCCCGCAGTGCATGCATGTTGCATTCCCTTATATGCTTAAATTTCCACCATTTCATACCATAGTTATTGATCAAATTGAACAGGGATTTATTAGGACACTTGACATGTAGAGGGTGAAAAGCTTCCATATAGCATTCTTGGTTACCATATTGTTACAACTAATCCATTGAAACAAATTTCAATGGGAAAGTTTATTTGCAAGTTTTTCTTACGAAAGTGACAATTTGCCCTTGATGAGAGAATGAAAATATGGAATTGATACCAACATGTAGCATTGTTTCATGTTTCCTGATTGTTGATTAGAACATATCCAAGAACAATTTCCAATAAATATATTGTTCCAACTTTCAGTAGAAATACAACTACAATACAAAATTCTATTTGGCCTTATTGTCAAAAAAATATTTGACAAGATAGCAAGTGATCAACATGAAGATTTGTTAAGTGCTCAATATAGGAACTACAAGATATGCCCAATACAAACAAAAATGACTCGGCGACAACAAATACATTGTCTCATTTTTTAGTAAAGACAAAGTTGAAATTCAAGTATCTAGATGGGAATAATGTCAAAAAAATATTTAATAACAACTCTTACACACACATATCCATTGTCTATTGAACAAAGTAAATGTAATACGAGTAAAATTGAAACCAAAATGATGCCCTAGTTGATTGTTTATAATAACTCTTGTTTTTTTTGGAGTTTACAATTGTCGACCAAGATAATGTGCGTATATGCTTTGTTTCCTATGAATGCATTATAGGTCAATCTGTAAAGTGAAATGTAAGTTAGAACCAACTTACAACAGTCTATGAGGCCAAACACAATATATAATAATCCAGCTAAAATTGTGTTTTGTACCCTTTTTTTTCTCTTCAACTAACTTGTTTGTCGTTACAGTTTTTTGTTGAGCTGATATGCAAGACAAAATTGTCCTCATTTAATGTAAACTTACCATGTACCTGGAAGTCACATAACATAAACAAAATAGTTTATTGTTTTTAAAGATATGTTTCCTATGCCATATGCATTAGGGCAGGAAACACATCTTGCAATATTGGGAGTCTAATTCTACATTGCACAATGTTGTTTTCTATTGTTCGAATGATAGCTTTGAGACAATGTTTATATTCATAAGCGCATCTGTCATTGCATGCCACAAAGTCAATTGTGGCACCATATATTAATGCACCGAAAGAACTAGAGGAATCGCACTTGGCACACACAGGTTCAAAAGGAGTCAAATATGTATTTGTTGTTTCTAAGGCACCTTCAACCTATGTACATGACATAATAGTTAACATAATTGAAAATACAATATGTATCTGTAAACCTGATTTTTTACAAGAAGTTCATCCATTCCATTGTCTATGTATACTTACAACAGTCTTGGAGCATGTTATATTTTTCATATCATCTACTGTGTTTATTCTCAATTCAGTTATAAATATTGATTTTGTTGAATGAAAGACCTTTTCTTTGACATATCTATGTTTGGTTATATTTTTGAAAATCAGAAGGGGAAATTCCCCTCTTTTCAATCACTATTCTATTGAAGAAAATAAGTGTGCATATGTGTCAAACAGTTGAAGCTATAACAAAGAACATTAAAATAGTTATGGAATATGATTGGGTACATTTTAGGATGTCAAAATAAGGAAAAAAGAAAAAAAAATAGAACTGGTATCATTTTCTTATCGTCATCCAAGACACCATCCTTTATATGGAGAATGAATTGCAATCTAACCTTTTGCAATGTTTTATGGAAGCACCAATGGTTCCAATTGGATACAAGTCCTTATTTTCAACAAATTGTCTTATTGTTGTGTTTGGAATGAACTTGTATTCAACACAACATGTCGGTATTGTTTCCACAATAGTTGAGTCATGTAAGAATATGATACAATCACAGTATCCATGATCGTATATAGTTTTTGGTATTATTTTAAAATCTATGATGGATATTCCATTGTGAGAAATGATTTTTTCCTCATGTCTCCATTATGTCTCCAATGAATATTTGTCTCATTTATTGGTTGTTCAGGTATTCTATTGATACCATACTTGGTGGTGGTGTTTTGGGTCTGTTGCCAATGTTTTAACCAAAAAACTGATATGAAGGACATTTTGAGCACATTGTTTTTTGGATGTTTCCTGAATTAGTGTCAGAATTTGAATGAACTGAATTAGTCAAATTTTAATAGGAACACCTCTTAGAATTTCCATGTTTAATTGTGGTGTTCTCTTTGTCTGTGCATCCCATTATTTCTTATGATATGAAAAACAATGGCATTATACAATACAAGCGTATTTAGCATGGCATAGCAAAATAATTAATTGTAAATATCTATTTTCTAAATGCAACAGGAACATAATCTATGAATATTTACACATGTGCTTTACGATGTTCTGATCTTTGTGATGATTGAATCCCAACACTTCCTTCATTTTTCCAACTTTTTCTTTTCCTGACATAAAAAAAAATTGGGTCTACTATGTAAAGAAACAAACATGCACAACATATTGTATTATAATCTCACATTTTTTATATTGACATTTTTTTCGCAGGAAAAATCAGAGAAGACATATAACATGTCAACATACCAAGGGTTCCATAACGATTATTGCAATACCTAATTGAAATATGTCCAATTGCTTATATGATTGCATTTCCTGCATATATGTCTGTTCATAATGTATTCCATGTATCTTTGCTCAAGAAATATATACCTGATGCTAATCATGTTATTGATTGGATGTGATTCAAGTGGAACAAGAAGGTGCTTTCCAAGTTCATTGGGTACGCATTCTGGACCGGAAAATCAAACAACTCTGAAATCGATCCATAGGGCTTGTAAAGGTCCAATGGACCTCGTACGGTCTTGAGGATGCTACTTGGGAACATGAGGATGCAATGAAGGCAGAATACCCGCATCTTTTTGAGGATTTTTGAAATTTTGTGGTACATGGGTACATGATGCACTAAGGTCAGTGCATAAATAAGGGGAGGGGATTGTAATATCCCTAAGGCCGAACCCAATTGTAAATGTAAATGAAAATGTACTTAAGTTGGTGAGTTGTTTGACATCATTTTGTATGCACCTTCCATGGCATAGTGCATGCATGTACTGCATAGTAAAATGAGGAAGTGTGCACATTCCAGGATACCGTGCACAGCATATTAAGTGTGCACGATTGTAAGGCCAATGAGCCTTTGTGTATATGGTATGTTTTATAGTCTGGTGAGCCATTTATTATATTCTAGGATGTTTATGTTTGGATTAGGCTAGATAACCTATATGTTAAAGGCCAGTGTGTCTATTTTTGTATATGTCTCATAATTAATATAAAATACATCGTTGCATGCTAATCGGCCATGGTAAAAGAGATGGGGGACTAAACTCCACTGGTTAGGGAAAGGGAGCGGCTAAGTTAAGGAAAGGGGCTAAGCTAGGGAGCTTAAGCCAAAAAGGAATATTATATTGATATTTCTTAAATATAAAGTATGGGTAATTATTTTATCCCAAGTTCTAAAGTTGGGTACAAGTGGGTCAAAGTAGCTCCCAACATGACAAGTGTCAAGTTGGGGAAATTCATACATATTGTTGGGACTTAGTTCATTTACTATCATCTTTTCCATCATTCCTTCCATCATTCAGTCATCTAGTCAATCATCCATGAGCATGCACACACCCATTGAGCTATCTTTCGTACCTTCATGACTATACCTGAACTTGTATCCATGGCCATTTTGTGAGGGTGTAGCTGGTTAGCTTGGGAGGTGGATTGAAGAAGCTGGTTGTCAGGCCCGTGGGATATTGAAGAGGCTGGTTGTCAAGCCCGTGGGATATTGAAGAGGCGGGTTGTCAGGCCCGTGGGATATTGAAGAGGCGGGTTGTCAGGCCCGTGAGCAATTATCTGAGTGAGAGAATTGATGAGAATTGATTTCCTGAAGGTGATAAACTATAGCTACAGTACTCTGATATTTCCTATCCGACCTATTGCTAAAGCCCAGAAAAGAAGTGGGGTATCCGAAGGAATGTTGAGCAGAGAAGGGGCACACTTCCTGGGTGGGACAGGCATGTGGGGAATGAGGGATTGTAGGTTGTTAGTTTGATTTGACACCTGTGACAGAGTCTTTCCTATTGTCTATGAGCCTTTAGCCTGGTTAAGAATCCCTTTACCCGGGTGGAGTTTAGTCCCAACTCGAGGGTGACTCACTGTTGAGAGTGATGAACAGTGTGGTCTAAGGCTAGGAGGTTCGTGGAAGTTCTACATGCAGTTGGTGACATTATTACCAATATAAGTGTTAATTGTGTGATAAATTTACATGTTGCATTGTTATTTACATGCTTATTTTTATGGGTATTTCCTATATATGTTGCATGTATATATTTACTATTATTTTAGTGTGAATCTGTGTATTTACAAATGTATTTGTATGTTCACGGTCTATATATAATGCTTCTACAAGAGTTTTGTGTGTATGTATCTTAATTGCATGCATTTTGAAAAAGTTATGTGGCATAGCTCAGTTGGATACTAGGTATGTTATAGTATGTTCCGCAGAGAGAATAGTAAGAGTTCTCTGGCGTAGCGTGGCTCGGCATGGATGGATGAGGACATTACAAATTGCTATCAGACATTCATTTTTCAACATTGAGCTTGGATGGGCTAAACAAGTTGAGTTGAAGTGAAATTTCATAGAGGATTTATTTCGAAGTGCCCAAATTTCGAGTTGCAAAGCATCCAACTACAATATGGTACAAAAATTGGGAAAATGCCCCAATTTCGGTTGGTAAATTCATGGGGAAATTGAGAAATTCATCCATGTGGTAAGATATTATTGATTTAATATCTATTCTATAAAATTCAAACCCAGAATTAGTCGAATTTGAAGTTACAGTAAAGCCATGACAAATGGAGCGGAATTTGTAATTAAAATTCTCAATTCGTGAATTGATTTTGGGGAAATTCGTTCCAGAAATTTCAACATACAACGATTGGTTGTTGCATAGGTTGACCTGGTGTTATCAAGGTGAAATTGAATGAATTTCATAGTTGCATAATGTCTAATGTGGATTGGGGAAAAATTTAAGCCAAAAGCCCCAATTTCTGCAACGGAATTCACAAGGAATTGATATTATGCATAAAAATGAATGTGCACAGGTGGGCGCACTAAAAATACATGATGCACAGTGAAAATATTGTGATAGGTAAAATTCGGCACTACACGAAAAGATATTGGCGTATTGGCGTGTTGGCGCTTCCGCTAAATTTTGGTGATGCACGGAAAAATGTTACTGTGCGTGTGTGCGCGCTAAATTTTGCGCCGCGCGAAAAAAAAAAATGTTCGTGTATAGGACCGCATGATAAATTTAGCATTGCGCGGTGTGCACACACATAATAATGATGTACATGGTGTGCGCGGTGTTGGCACAATGTAGTGGAGTATGGTAGTTGCGTGCGCAATGTGGGTAAATGTGGTCACACGACAATTTAGTGAATGGTGCGTGAAAAGTATTAGTTCGCAGTGGGGCGTACTAAACATTGGCATGGTGCAGTGTGTTGAGTGAAATGCGGGTGGAATATCAACGCCCAGTATAAAACTGCACACAATGGATATTGGCGCGTGGTACAAAAACTGTGTGCGGTGGATATCAGTGTGCGATCCCAAAACTGTGCGCGGTGGGTATTGGCGCGCGACATAAAAGTAGTGTGTGCAAGTTATTAGCATGATAGAGAAGTGACACATAGTGGTTTTAAAATGTGAAAAGAATGATTTACCTTGTGTTGTTGATGCACATGGTAAATACGGGTGCACAGATTGAAATTTGTGCGTGTGAAGTCGTTTGAAGTGTGAAGAATAGCGGAAAACCAATGATTTACTGCGACGTTTTATATCATTTGAGCATCATCTTTTTGCAGCGTGTTTTTGAGGGCCTTAAGAGAATTTTTAGCAACTCAAAGACCATAAGATAGAGGTCTATGAAAGGTACACTATGTCTCTGTAGCTCAAATAAAATAGCTCAAAGAGAGTTTTCTAATGGTGTAAATTGTTTATCAAACTGAGCTTTTATGATAAAGTTATAGCACAAACAGTGAAGGGTAAATTTTAAGACCCCACTAACTTCAAAGAGCCATATATTTCTGCTCCAGTATCAAATTGAGGCACAGGAGAAGTCAATGGAAATTTATTGAGCCATAGAAGACAATCCCATAGTTCAATTATATTTCTAGGCATGTTAAAAGTGTTTAAAATGGAAAATAAGGAACCTGTAGCATATCAGTTACAATATGGTATATTGGCCTAGAACTTCAGCAGGTTGTAACTAGCATCCAAGTATCCATAAAGAGATGAAACTTGCACAGAGTGTCCATAATATGTATATGAGGAAACCCAATTGAGCTCCTGTGAAAATTCCAAAGGAGTAGGTGCAAAAATCCATAATTACAGCGTAAAGAGATGAAACTTGCACAGAGTGTCCATAATATGTATAAGAGGAAACCCAATTGAGCTCCTGAGAAAATTCCAAAGGAGTAGGTGCAAAAATCCATAATTACAGCGTAGAGTTGCGCCAAGTTGAAAAAAAATGAATAGAAAAGTTAATGGGCAATTTTGAAATAACCATAAATTTCTGCTCAAGACTCGGAATTGAGCATGAGAGAAGGCGTTGGAAAGGTATCAAATAGTGGAATCTTAGTATCCACCCAAAAAATTAATCTGGGCATTCAATTTTCTAGGAAATCATAAGAAAGAGTTCGGATATATTATTGAACCAAAATGGTTCATATTTTTCATGAAATTGTTGAAACACTTAGCCTGACAAAGTTTTGTTGGTTGCACATTTTGCAGAGTTAAAAACAACTAGATCAGATCAAGATCATCATAGATTCCAAAGTAATGGAAGAGGAACAAGGAACTTACATCAAGGAAGATGAAATCAGAGGGATGGATGTCCATTTGGGCATGGAAGGAACAAACTCCAATGGACATGGAGATGAAAGGAATGAAAACAAGAATATGGAAGAGACCATTAAAAATTTGCAGAAGGATGTCCAAATCCATAAAGATGATAATGAAAGGCTTATGAGAGCCAAGGAGAATCAGGATGACTTCAACATAAATTTTTTGCAGAGCTTGAACATAATAGAAAAGAAATTGGACAAGGAGAGTGGCTCAAGCAAATCAGGAATTCACATGCCTTCTGATGAGAAAATAAAATCCAAAAGTGTTAGCAGACATCATCACCACTACCCGAGGCATTCCAATAAGAGAGCACACAACAACTCGAGTCTATTCCCTGTCAGAAACCATAAGAGGTCTAGGGTGTATGCGATGTGAGGAGAAATGAACAAAATCAAACCTCCTACAATTGATGGTGAGCACAAGAAGGATCAAGATGCAGAAACATGGTTGTTGGGCATGATAAAGTATTTCCAATTGCATAATTATTCTTCTCATGCAAAAGGTATAATTTCCATCTATCAACTCAAAGGAAAAGCATCCATGTGTTGGGATCAACTTGTGCAGGTGCAGCACATCAAAGAGAAAAGTGTTACTTGGATGGAATTCAAGAAGAATTTTGAGAAGAAATACTTGACTAAGAGATACTATGACAAGAAAATGAAAGAATCATTTGAACTCAAGCTTGGGAGTATGACCATAGATGAATATGAGAGAAGGCTTTTAGAATTGCTGAAGTATGTCTCTCTCATCAAGTATGAGACAATTAAGATTCAAAGGTATTTGAGTGGTTTTCCATCCTTCATTAGTGACAAAATAAAGTATGATGATCCCAAGACATTGGAGGATACCATAAGGTGAGCTAAATGCCTATATGATCAGCAGAAAGCAAGGCCAAATTTCCAAAAATCTTGGGAAGACAAAAATAAATTCAAGATGGATCAAAGGAAGAAGGGAGTTAAGCCACCATTCTTCAAAAATAATCCACAGGGACAACAAAATCCTAGAGATCCCAGAACGATTGGAACAGGGGGTCAAAGGCCAAGGCATCCACCTATTCAATGTTGGGGTTGTAAAGGGGATCATATGTTCAGAGATTTTCCTCATAGAGGTGAAAAAGTGAGAACTATTCACAATGTACAACAAGTTGAAATAGTGGAGGACATGGGCAGAAATGTGCCAACGATCTATGCATCCCTAGACAATGAGCAGAAGAGTATCAGTCACATATGATTGAAGTGGAAGGTATGATCAACAACCAAACCATTGCTACTTTAATTGATTCAAGATCTAGTCATAGTTATATATATCCTAAGATGGTGGAAATTTTGCATTTTCCAAAAAGAAAGAATGGGAAATATTTGTTGGTGCAGCTGGCTAAAGGATCCAAAAGAAAAGTTAATGAGATGGTTAAGTCATGTCTTATGGACATGAATGTGTTGAACACCAAGGTAAATTTGAACATCTTACCTTTAGGTTCCTATGACTGTCTAATTGGGATGGATTGGTTGGACCAACATCATGCTATGCTGGACTATCATAACAAGGCATTTAATTGCTTTGATGAGGAAGGGACCCTAAGGAAGGTGTAGGGAAGTCCCAGGGTAGTAACCATCAAAGACATTTCAGCATTGCAGCTAAAGAAATGTTACAGAAAAGGGTCTCAAATATTTGTAGCCCCTATGGAAGAGACACCTAGAGATAAGGTGCCAAATTTGGAAGATCATGCAGTCTTGGAAGAATTTGAAGATGTGTTCAAGGAGGTACCAGGACTACCCCCAAAGAGAGACATTGATTTCTCTATAAATCTAATGTCTGGAGTAGCTCTAGTTTCAAAGACTCCTTACAGAATGAGTACACTAGAGTTGAAGGAGTTGCAAATGCAGCTTGAAGAACTTCTGAAGAAGGGGTATATACGCCCAAGTGTGTCACCTTGGGGTTCCCCGGTCTTTCTTTTGAATATGAAAGATGGAACATTAAGATTGTGCATTGATTTCAGACAGCTGAATAAAGTGATTGTTAAGAACAAGTATCCTTTTCCAAGGATTGATGATCTTTTTGACCAATTGAAGGATGCAAAGATATTTTCAAAGATAGATCTTAGATCAGGATACCATCAAGTAAGGATTAAAGAGGAAGAAATCAGCAAGACCGCCTTCAGGACAAGGTATGGTCATTATGAGTTCACAGTGGTGCCATTTGGGTTGTCAAATGCACCAATTATTTTCATGTGCTTAATGACGGTATTTTCCGAGAATATTTAGACAAGTTTGTCACTCTATTTTTGGATGACATTCTGGTATATTCCAAGTCATAATAAGAGCATGAGAATCATTTGAACATGGTTTTTCTAGTTTTAAGGGGGCATTAGTTGTATACAAAATTGAGAAAGTGCTCATTTTATCAAAAGCAAATTCATTATTTGGAACATATCATTTCAAAGGATGGGATAGAAGTGGATCCTGAGAAGATAGAAGCCATTAGAGATTGGTCAGTGCCAAAGAATGTGTCAGAGGTGAGATCATTCATGGGCCTTCCAGGATACTATAGGAGATTGTTTGAAGGATTTTCAAAGATTGCACACCCAATCACTTCCTTACAAAATAAGGGTGTGAAGTTTCAGTGGACATTGGATTGTGAAAAGAGTTTTCAATACTTGAAAAAATTATTAACAAGTGCTCCAATACTAAGTATTGCAGACCCAAATGAAGACTTCATTGTATGCACAGATGCATGTAAAGAAGGACTTGGTGGAGTCCTCAGTCAAAATGGGTTTGTTATATGTTGTGAATCAAGGAAGTTGAAGGAGCATGAAAGACACTATGCCACTCATGATTTGGAGTTGGCAGTCATAGTGCATGCCTTGAGGAAATGGAGAGACTACCTCATGGGGAAAAGGTTTGAGCTAAGAACAGACCATAATGGTCTGGAATATTTATTTGATCATCCAACACTAAATTCTAGGCAAACCAGATGGTTAGAATTTCTAAGTGAATATGACTTTGATATAAATCATATCAAGGGGGAAGAGAACAAAGTGGTTGATGCACTCAACAAAAGAGTGAATGAATTGCATGATACAACCATTAGCATGTACCAATCAGATTTGGAAGACAAAATTATAGAGGCTGCCGAATCAGATTTGTATTACAAGGAATTAGTGGCAAAATTACAGCAAGGTAATTTGCAATAGAAAATTGAAGATTACAAGTTAGATAATGATGAAATTCTCAGGTACAAGGGCATAATTTATGTACCAAATTCTAAGGAATTGAAAAATCTTATATTGAGAGAAATTCATAATGTGCCTTATGTTGGACACCCAGGATATCAGAAAACTATTGCAGCTGTCAAGAGCCAATATTATTGGCCAGGCATGAAGAAAGAGGTTGTGGATTTTATTGCCAGATGTTTCGAATGTCAAAAAGTAAAGGCTAAGAATAGACACCCAGCTGGTTTGCTACATCCATTACCCATTCCTAAGTGGAAATGGGAAGTTGTAACAATGGATTTCATCACTAAACTTCCCAGAACAAACAAGCAACATGATTCTATCATGGTAGTGGTGGACAAGCTTACTAAAGCTGCCCATTTTCTTTCAGTTAATCTCACTTACAAGGCAATGAACATTTCTTATGTTTATATGAGAGAAATTGCTAGATTACATGGCATACCCAAGACAATTGTGTTTGACAGATATCCAAAATTTATCTCAAAATTTTGGAAGGGATTATTAATGGATTTGGAACAAATTTGAATTTTAGTACATCTTATCATCCAGAATCAGATGGTCAAATAGAGAGGGTGAATCAAGTGATTGAAGATATGTTAAGGATGTATGTGATGATAAACCATCAAAATGGGAAGACTACCTACACTTGGTAGAGTTTGCTTAGAAAAATGGGTACCAAACATCTCTAAAGATGAGCCCATTTGAGGCACTTTATGGCATAAAGTGCAACACACTAGTAAGATGGCATAACCTAACTAATAGAGTAGTGGTTGGGCCATATTTTCTCAGGGAAATGGAGGAGAAAATGATAAAAATAAAACAAAATTTAAAGGCTGCTCAAGACAGGTGGAAAAGTTATGCTAATAAGAGTAGAACTCACAGGGAATTTAAAGTGTGTGACCATGTATTTAAACAAGTTTGTCACTCTATTTTTGGATGACATTCTGGTATATTCCAAGTCAGAAGAAGAGCATGAGAATCATTTGAGGATGGTTTTGCAAGTATTAAGGGGGCATCAGTTGTATGCAAAATTGAGAAAGTGTTCATTTTATCAAAAGAAAATTCATTATTTGGGACATATCATTTCAAAGGATGGGATAGCAGTGGATCTTGAGAAGATAGAATCCATTAGAGATTGGTCAGTGCTAAAGAATGTGTCAGAGGTGAGATCATTCATGGGCCTTGCAGGATACTATAGGAGATTTATTGAAATATTTTCAAAGATTACACACCCAATCACTTTCTTACAAAATAAGGGTGTGAAGCTTCAGTGGACATTAGATTGTGAAAAGAGTTTTCAACACTTGAAAAAATTGTTAACAAGTGCTCCAATACTAATGATTGAATACCCAAATGAAGACTTCATTGTATGCACAAATGCATGTAAAGAAGGACTTGGTGGAGTCCTCAGTCAAAATGGGTTTGTTATATGTTATGAATCAAGGAAGTTGAAGGAGCATGAAAGACACTATGCCACTCATGATTTGGAGTTGGAAGCCATAGTGCATGCCTTGAGGAAATGGAGAGACTACCTCATGGGGAAAAGGTTTGAGCTAAGAACAGACCATAATGGTTTGGAATATTTATTTGATCAGCCAACACTAAATTCTAGGCAAACCAGATGGTTAGAATTTCTAAGTGAATATGACTTTGATATAAAGCATATCAAGGGGGAAGAGAACAAAGTGGTTGATGCACTCAGAAAAAGAGTGAATGAATTGCATGCTACAACCATTAGCATG
Source organism: Picea engelmannii (assembly GCA_009831015.1). NCBI lineage: Eukaryota > Viridiplantae > Streptophyta > Pinopsida > Pinales > Pinaceae > Picea > Picea engelmannii. Next base: position 1,982,425 of record ML777912.1, read on the forward strand.
TACCAATCATATTTGGAAGACAAAATTATAGAGGCTTCCAAATCAGATTTGCATTACAAGGAATTAGTGGCAAAATTACAGCAAGGTAATTTGCAATAGAAAATTGAAGATTACAAGTTAGACAATGATGAAATTCTCAGGTAAAGGGACAGAATTTATGTACCAAATTCTAAGGAATTGAAAAAATTTATCTTGAGATAAATCCATAATGTGTCTTATGTTGGACACCCAGGATATCAGAAAACTATTGCAGCTGTCAAGAGCCAATATTATTGGCCAAGCATGAAGAAAGAGGTTGTTGATTTTATTGCCAGATGTTTGGAATGTCAAAAAGTAAAGGTTGAGGATAGAGACCCAGATGGTTTGCTACATCCATTACCCATTCCTAGGTGGAAATGGGAAGTTGTAACAATGGATTTCATCACTAAACTTCCCAGAACAAACAAGCAACATGATTCTATCATGGTAGTGGTGGATAAGCTTACTAAAGCTGCCCATTTTCTTCCAGTTAATCTCACTTACAAGGCAATAAACATTTATGATGTTTATATGAGGGAAATTTCTAGATTACATGGCATACCCAAGACAATTGTGTCTGACAGATATCCAAAATTTACCTCAAAATTTTGGAACGGATTATTTAATGGATTTGGAACAAATTTGAATTTTAGTACATCTTATCATCCAGAATCAAATGGTCTGTTAAGAACCAAAAATCAATATAGCATAGAAAAACCTTAGGAAAAGTACTCAACGCCTTGAAAAAGAGATAATTTCAGATAATAAGCCTCTTCGAGGGGGCAACCTCCTTTTACCCCACTTAAATGTTCAAGTACAAGATGATTCAAAATGAAAATGTCTCCTTGGTATATATAGGAGAATAAGAGGTATAATTACAACTAATGGCCTAAATCCGACATAAATAAAATAACATTACTAATCTAAATTACAACTAATGGCCTAAAGCCGACATAAAAAAAATAACATTACTAATCTAATATGCCCCAATTAAGGGGTAATGAGCCAATATTAGGGCTTAACATGGTCAAACACAGAGGGTGAATCAAGTGATTGAAGATATGTTAAGGATGTATGTGATGATAAACCATTGAAATGGGAAGACTACCGACACTTGGTAGAGTTTGCTTAAAAAAATGGGTACCAAGCATCTCTAAAGATGAGCCCATTTGAGGCATTTTATGGCAGAAAGTGCAACACACTAGTAAGTTGGGATAACCTAGCTGACAGAGAAGTGGTTGGGCCTGATTTTCTCAAGGAAATGGAGGAGTAAATGATAAAAATAAAAAAAAATTTAAAGGTTGCCCAAGACAGGCGAAAAAGTTATGATGATAAGGGTAGAACTCACAGGGAATTTAAAGTGGGTTACCATGTATTCTTGAAAGTGAAGGACAACAGAAGTTCCCTAAAGTTGGGAAATTGTTCAAAGTTGACAGCTCACTATTGTGGTTCATTTGAAATCCAAGAGAGGATTGGTCCAGTTGCTCATATGATTGCATTGCCTGCATCTATGTCTGTTCATAATGTATTCCATGTATCTTTGCTCAAGAAATATATACCTGATGCTAATCATGTTATTCATTGGAATGTGATTCAGGTGGAACAAGAAGGTGTTTTCCAAGTGCATCTGATAGGCATTATGGACAGGAAAATCAAACAGCTCCGGAATTGAGCCATAGGGCTTGTAAAGGTCCAATGGACCTGGTACTGTCCTGAGGATGCTACTTGGGAACATGAGGATGCAATGCAGGTAGAATACCCACATCTTTTTGATGATTTTTGAAATTTTGTGGTACATGGGTACATGATGCACTGAGGACACTACATAAATAAGGGGAGGGGATTGTAATATCCCTAAGGCCGAACCCAATTGTAAATGTAAATGCAAATGTACTTAATTTGGTGAGTCGTCTGACATCATTTTGTATGCACCTTTCATGGCATAGTGTGTGCATGTATTGCGTAGTAAAATGAGGAAGTGTGCACATTCCAGGATGTCACGTGCAACATCTTAAGTGCGCGTGATTGTGAGGCCAACAAGCCTTTGTGTATATGGTATGTTTTATAGGCTGGTGATCCAGTTGTTATAAGCTAGGATGCTTATGTTTGGATTAAGCCAGAGAGCCTATATGTTAAAGGCCAGTGCACCTATTTTTGTATATGTCTCATAATTAATATAAAATACATCATTGTGTGCAGACCGACAATGATAAAAGAGATGGGGGACTAAAATTCACTAGTTAGGGAAATGGAGGGGCTATGTTAAGGAAAGGGGATAAGCTAGGGAACTTAAGCCAAAAAGCAATATTATATTGATATTTCTTAAATATAAAGTATGGGTAATTATTTTATCCTAATTTCTAAAGTTGGGTACAAGTGGGCCAAAGTAGCTCCCAACATGACATGTGTCAAGTTGGGGACATGCATACATATTGTTGGGACTTAGTTAATTTCCTATCATTTTTTCCATCATTCTTCCCATCATTCCTTCCATCATTTATTCATCTAGTCAATCATCCATGAGCATGCACACACCCATTGAGTTATCTTTCATACCTTCATGATTGTACCTGAACCTATATCCATGGCCATTTTGTGAGGGTGTAGTTGGTTATCTTGGGAGATGGATTGAAGAAGCGGGTTGTCAGGCCCATGGGATATTGAAGAGGCGGGTTTTCAGGCCCATGAGAAATTATTTGAGTGAGATAATTGTTGGGAATTGATTTCCTGAAGGTGCTAAATTTTCACTACAGTGCTCTGATACTTCATGTCCGACCTATTATTGAAGCTCGAAAAGGAAGTGGGGCAGCTGAAGGACTATTGAGCAGAGAAGGGGCACACTTCCTGGGTGGGACAGGCATGTGGGGAATGAGGTATTGTAGGCTATTATCTTAAGTTGGCACCTGTGACGGAGTCTTTCCTGTTGTCTATGAGCCTTTAGCCTGGTTAGGAATCCCTTTACCCGGGTGGAGTTTAGTCCCAGCTCAGGGGTGACTCACTGTTGAGAGTGATGAATGGTGTGGTCTAAGGCTAGGAAGTTCGTGGAAGGTCTGCACGCATTTGGTGAAATTATTACCAAGATAAGTGTCAATTGTGTGATAAATTTATATGTTGCATTGTTATTTACATGTTTATTTTTATGGGTATTTCCTGTATATGCTACATGTATATGTTTACCATTATTTCAGTGTGAATCTCTGTATTTACAGATGTATTTGTATGTTCACATTTTATATATAATTCTTCCCCAAGAGTTATGTGTGTATGTATATTAATTGCATGCAGTTCGAAAATTTTATGTGACATATCTTAGTTGGATACTGGTTATGTTGCAGTATGTTCCACAGAGAGAATAGTAAGAGTTCTCTGGCATAGTGTGGCCCACCATGGATGGTCGGGGACGTTACAGGCTTTGCTAGCAGTGCCTCATCATTTTGTTCTTTGAAATGCATATGTTCCAAAATAGGTACCTGTTTTTTCATTAGTATCATGACTCCATGCCCAATGCAATTTGACATGCAATTGAAGTTTTAAAATTGTTCATTTTTCATGCACATTGTCATATAGGTTTCTTACAGGCACAAAATATCAGATTGTATCATGTCATAATCATTGACTATATAATCAATATGTGCATTTCGGTTGTGTATTTTTAGTGAGAGGATCGAAATGCATGATTCTTACTGCATTGATTGGTAAGCATACTCTAGAGTCCATTTTTCATTACTCTGAAGGTGTTTCATCTCGATTTCAACTTTTTTCTTCACCCTAAAGTTCTCAAGAGTGAGAGGATTTAGCAAATACAACATGACTCCATGTTTTTCACATGAGAAAATGTTGTCTACACCAAACCATGTTTTCATATTCCATTAGGGTCAAATGCAACATTATCAATTGTCAAACCTTGTGACCTGTGTATTGTATATGCACATGCAAGTTGGATTGGAATTTTTTTTCGGATCTTCACCTGACCTATTTTTTCTATCATCACTATTGGTTTTGCAATGCGCAATACAAGTGTCCAATCACGTGGAGTGTCTAAGTTGTAAAGGTAAGCTAACGTGTTTTATTTTCAATGTTCAATAAGTGGGTCATAGAACCTAATACATAGAACATCAGTCCTATATGTTTTTGTATATTTTTTGACCAATCCATCTACACCATTAACCAAGCCATCTTGTGAATCATAGTTGCAAGCATATATTTCAACTAGCATGTTGAATTTCAAGACACGTAGCATAGGAAAAGTAGTTTTGTGTTGATGGAATGGCATATCGTTGTGGTTATATTCTTCCACGTCAATTTCACTGATCATAATTTCATTACCAAAAATGAGTGAAAGAAGCACAACATGCATTGATATAGAGCAATTCGTCAGTTGTTTGGTTATTTGTTCACATTCTGTTCAACATTGAAATGAACTTTTCATCTCTCTAACACATTGTAGTTCGTAATTCATAGCATCTTATATTGTGTTCCCAAAATTTGTATGTGAATGGTTGCATGTTGACTGTTGGATACTCAAAAATTAGAGAATCATGCACCGGTTGTGCATGATAAAGATCACCATAGAACACCATGTTAATGTTTCCAAAGTAATGGATTTGCATATGTTTTATGTTTCTAATTCAATTTTCAATGGTATATAGGAATCGACTTCCAATCAAGGAGGATTCATCTATGAATATAAGTTGTAGCCATTGTAAAGATTCAACAATGTGTCTAACATTTATTTGCTAACTTGAAGGAATTGGGACTTGCTAAAAGGCACTAGCATTGAAGAATGGATTTTTTTCCCAACTACATTGTATGTAACTTCACATGTATATGCAAGTATTAGACCCTTTTGTTTCAAAGGATCACTTGTATTGCATTCACCATAGATTCATATAAGCATATGGAATAACACTTTTATTGTGAATGTTTTGTATGTTCCTGGACAATTGCTTTTTTTTCTTTGTTTAGAAATCTCCTAATTCTGTAATATTCATTGTTCTCAAGGACAAATGGATGTTTTTTCACCTAAAACCCAGGATTGATACTTTTTTCCATATTGGGTTTTTGAGTGCATTGAAGATATTCTTGTAAGTCATAATGTTCACATCCAGGTCTAGTTGTTTTAAGCTCAACACATCTATCATCATTGTTTGCAACACTATCAAGTTGCTCAAGAGCAGTTTCTAAATTTCTCCATGTTGGGTTGATGTTGTTTGTAAAATTTTCCTCACTGGTTTGTATTGCATTCAGATAGAAAGCATATGTAGCTTCCCATGTAGTAAAGCCATGTTTTAATCTGTCTTCACTTTCGTCAAATGGAACATATATAAAAATATTCTCATGACAAAAGTTCTCATAGTCAGTGTGTTTATTGCATGTGTGTTCAAGTTTTTCCTTTTTGATATGTGTTCACCATTTTTCTTGTAATTAGATACAAAATATGCAAGGTAGATATGTCTAAGACAATATGGATACTCAATGTAGTAATCGATAATGGAGTGGCACATCACGTCCTCTAAATTATCAGGTTCTTATTTTAGTAGGAATGGTGGCTTAAGCATAAACGTGTGTTCACTAAGTGGAAAGGTGTTTATGAAAATACACTCCCTTGATCTTTAATTCAATGGGAGGGAAAGAGGAATATGAATGACCTATTGAGATGACACTTGTCGAAGATTAAGAAATGCATTTCCATGTGTATGTATCATTTGCATGGAATCAATTCAATTTTTTTCGTGTTCTCTGCATATTTTCCTAAATGCACTTGTCATATATTTGTCAACTTTTTCCATGTATGAGGAACAAAATGTCGTACAATATGCATTGAGAACATATTGTGCATCTATATTCACATTCTACATATTTGGAATGTCCTTGGAAAATCTATTGTTCCACATATGTGATGGTTTTCATTTTAGGAACACTATCAATTGCTTCACTATAGATTGTAGTAGTTGAATGCACTCATATTCTATTATGCTCATGTGCATCAAAAAGTCCTCAAATCTGATCAAGTTTTCATAATATGTTTTGTCTAGAAATATGAACTGGGATATTGATTTCTCAACAAGAACAACATTGAATAAACTAAGTGGTTCAATGACCTTTGTGGTTCTCATTGGCGACATAGGGAAATTGTATCTACAATACGATTTGTTTTTACAACTCTTTGTATGGTAGTGCCTATGAACTTTTCTCAGTTATGGATCCAAATTATCTAGGTCACAACTAATGTACTAGTCCAAAAACATTTATATTTTCATGTTACCTTCCTTTCTGTATATTGGAGGATTTTCTATCCACAACATTCCATGTTCATGTTCACTTCCCATGTTCTTGAACTCTATAAAAAAGTAATGGTATGAAAATTTTCCAAAGAACGTTTCATCATGACATATCATTTTATTTAAGGTGTTCTTTTTGTGTCTATAGTAGCGTATATATGTCATTGGGTCTTTCCTTATGAGATAGTCAATATCGGTATCTTCCAATGTATCAGTTTGATTTCTCTTTTTCATGTTTCTGTCTAACTCCTTTAATGTACTAACTAATGGAGTCTGCTAATGTTCTACACTTGTAAATGTGACAAAAATGGATGGGGGAACCAACTTCCATATTATTGAAAATAATGTCTTCTTGATTTGTTGCAAATGATCGGGAGATATCCGAATGTTTTTTAAATCTATGTATCCAATCTTAGATTTCAATAGTTTTTCTAAGTTTGTTTTGTATTTGACATCTTTTGCTAATATATTCCTTCCATGCAACTAAGATTTTCTTATTCACACTTAGAATAAAGAAAGAACCTTAACAATTATTATTTGCATTGTCCTGAAAAATAGATTTGTTATGTGACATGAGAAATCATTGCTTGCTTCTAACAATTCCCATTTCACTATTTTTTTATAGCTAAAACATTTTGTAATTTCATCATCACACGTGTCTCCATAGAAAAGTGTCGGGAAGTTCATTTCCTCTGCATATTTGTCCTTGAAAGTTCCAACGGGACACTGACCTTCAATAGATGCGAGCTCCATGATCTTGTCATGCAATTCATAGATACATTGCGACTCAGTCAATCCATGAATCAAAGTCTTGGTGGGGTTTTCATTGTCGGGTTCTTCATTTGAATCTATTTCAGTACTAGTCTGTACATTTTGCGTCAAGCTAGCATTTTCTCCTTGAAGAACATGATTCCAGTCCTCATTTATACATATATTTTCGGTCATATATAGGTTTCTATGGCTTAATTATTTCAATGCTTTCATTATAATATTGACACACACTCTACCTATATGGTATGCATTCTTGTATTGCAAACGTCATTTCAAGGCAACAACTATTGTCAGGGTTTCATTCATGGATTGTAGCAATTATTTTTGCACAAAATCCATATGGAAAAGTACATTCATAATTGATCTTGTTAATCCCATTTTAGACCGTTTATAACCCCATGGTATAATCTATGAAAATGTGATTCACAATGACACAAGTATTTCTTCAAGCTTTGAAATTGTACCTACATCTTCTAATGGTATCTTACATCTATTTGGTCTGGTGTTGAAAATTGCAATATTTTTCCATTTTGGAGTGACCTCCTACATGAAATGCATATTTTTCTATTGGTGAACATTTTATGATTCAATGTCAAGCCCATATTTGTGTTTCCAATTCCTCGGTAAAACATTAACTGTTCCTTTCAAAATGAAGTTCCTCACAAATTACACATGTCACCCTAGGTGTGTCTTTAATTTGTTCCATATATAATTCCTTTTCATTTTTATTTTATACATGGAAATGGCCAACATGTATCTTCTCTTTTTGTTTCTTGACTTTGGAAACAATTTACTTTTATCTATGGAACCTTATGTTCGGACTCCTCTGAAGATGGTGACCAATGTTGAAAACCTAATTTTTTTGTGTCTTTCACATATGTACTTTTTCATTTGATGGTAACTAGATTTATGCATATGAGCTAGAAATGGATCTTCCCGATGAAACTCATTCTCCATGATGGAAGCATTATTTTTTCTAACCATGATCTTTGCACATTGTGTACTGCGCGTAGCTTGCTGGCCTTCTGCATTGGCTGTTAGAAAAACAGGACCACGGAGCAATAAAATAAAACAAATGCGGAAATAAAACATAGAAGATACACAATACAAGAGAGACACAGATTTATGTGGTTCACCCAGTGTGGGCTACGTCCACCAGAGAAATTGGCAGGTCCTTTCTTTATTATTATCCAGCAAAATGAAGGGATACAACCTACAGCAAAACTCGTTGTAACTTCCTCTTCTTTCTCTCACAATCTCCTCTCTCAGAATACAATATTCACCATCACCCATAGCCGAAATACATTTCCCTCATAAAAGAGGGTTGCCTTCTAGGGAAAAAAACCCTAACATAATCTCTACCGTTAGATCTACGACCTTATAATGAATGGTCCATATTTACAATGAAATTACAATATACTTTTACAAGGCAATTTTTTCTTCGGGGGCTTCGCCCCCGAACCCCCGCTTGCCCCCAGACCCCCCAGCCGAGGGGATAGCCCCCCTGGACCCCACAGAGGGGGTACCCCCCCTCTACACTCCCCCACATGGAAGAGTGTACATACTTCTGGGGTGTAAATACTTCATGGGGTATAAACATAGCTGAAAGCAAGGACCTTTGAATCAAGAAG
>ML777912.1:1997914-2017555 GCA_009831015.1 Picea engelmannii
AAAATATATATTATTAACAATTTTCTATGTTAGACATTGGAAACAAAAAACCAAAAAAAAAAAAAATCAACCCAAAAACTAATAGTTATTGAATGTTATAGTCTCTCCTGCATGGACCAATAATAATACCTTCACTTACATTTAAATTAAAAATAAACTAGTTGATAGCGATATTCCTCACGAGCAAGGGAAAAAATCATCAGCAAATCCCTCATAAGCACTGAGCTTGATCACACGAAAGAAGCAACTCTGGATTAAAATTATATCCTTTGCAGCGGGCCATATGTTGTCACGCCTGTCCACCACTTAAAATATTGTGGGGTAAAGCCTATCCAATTGGTCACCACTCTTTAGAGAGACCTGATAACCACTCTTTAGAGAGACCTATTCAGTTGGATGATCAATATCCAGCTTACTACGCAATATTGAATAGGTGAATTATAGGTCATTGGATTTGGAAGTAATTCATTTTCAACGATCTATAATTCACCTACAACAACATTCAATGTTACTTAATAAATTGGACTACCCTCTAAATTCAATGACTTATAATCCATATGTAGCAGCATTCAATATTGTATAACAAACCTAACTTAGTCCTCCCCAGATTTTTTTGGGGGTAAGGGTTTAACGAAAGTCGGAATAATTTCGTATTAGTCCTTGCCATAGGCAAAGAAGGACTATACTGATCGATAAATCATTGACCTGGTATTAAATTATGCATTGACCAAAAATATTTGCATATTATCTATTGTTGGAACAAGGGAAGTGAAAACATCGATTTTTATATAATAGAAAGTACCATGTTTGTCAAGATCTGATTGGACAACAGATTGGAGGTCTTATTGCCAGCTTCGCTATTCCCAATGTTATATTTGTTGGCATATCCAAAGTATTTGAATCGTATAAGGTATTTTCGAATCATATATTTTCTTATGCATTGGTGGAAGATGGATTAATGCTAGCATTAGTTCGAATGTTTCCTTAAGCATTTCATGCTGGCTTCAATACATTGTCTACCATATTACTATGTCTAATTTTTTCTTTATTGTTGCGTTCTTCGAGAGAGGAGACTTGCCACGCTGCATTTTTTATTAATTTTTTGAACAGGGCTAGGCCCTTAGACGGTCCTGACAGTCTTAAGTGTTTACCTAACAACTCTGGCAGTCTTAAATGTTTATTGTACAAGTGCGTTGGAATACAGTTTCGTTCAATTTTTTTGAAGGTAGTCAGACATCTTCCGTCAATTTTTATATAATAAAAAGTACCATCTTTGTAAAGATGTGATTGGACAATGGGTTGGAGGTCTTTTTCATGGCTTCACTATTCCCAATGTTATATATGTTGGCATATCCAAAGTATTTCATTGCATATGGTATTTTAGAATCATATATTTTGTTATGCAATGGTCGAAGGTGGATTAATGCTAGCATTAGTTCGAATGTTTCCTTTAGCAATTCTTGCTATCTAAAATACATTGTCTACCATATTAGTATGTCTTTTTTTTGTTTTATTCTTGCGGGTTTCGAGAGAACAGATCTTCCACGTTGCATTTTTTCTTGAATGTTTGTACAGGGATAGGCCCTTGGGTGGTCCTAGAAGTCTTAAGTGTTTACCTAACATTTTGAATGTTTAATGTGCAAATGCCTTGGGATACAGTTTTGTTCTATTTTTTTATGGTCGACATCACTGCTCCAGTGGTCGATGCTTCTTCGTTGGTTCATTCCAGGATTGTTTTTCTTATTTGATTCAAATTTCCAAAGATGAGGCCCTGCAGTTGCAGTTGCAGATGATCTTTGTCTGTGCTCTTAATTTCCGTTCCTGGAAACCATGTGTCTTCATATGTCGACAACGACATTCATAGTTGTTTGAAAAATTGCAATGTGAAGGGGTTCTCGAAAAATAGTTGTAGACGTAGGGAAAGATTTTATTCTGTGGGTCGGAAAACTATGCCCACCTGTTGTTTTTCTTCCCAGTAAATTTATGGTGTTATTTATTTGCGTTCTTTCTTATTTTTTCTGCCCAGTTTTGGGTTTGTGGTTTTCCTATTTTTCTTTCCTTTTTTTGGGGGGGGTGTTATTTATTTTTTTCACCACTTTCTCTGTTTTCAGACAAACTAAAAGTATCTAACAAACACCTTCAAAATCATAGTTGAGGGGATGGAAGAAGTAATATACATTGAGTCGTATGAAATAGATAAACAATGCATTATGCATGGTAGCATTGATGTGGCTTTGCATAGCAATGACCTCTTTAGATTCGATCCATTCTTGAATACTGCAGGGGATTTCCTTTTCGATACATTCCAGATTATGTTGCATTTTGGGTATTCATCGACCGAGTTGCGCAATGGATTGATAGATTATTTCTTGTCCTGTTTCAAAAATGGCAATGCATAAACATTGAACTCTTATGAATATAAACTGGAATCTGATTTTCTTTGACAGTTGCACGGAATACATGATGTCGCTATGTATTTTTGAAAGATGTGGTTGTTTGCATATGCAGTTGTTCTTTCACATGAAAGGGGACTCTGGGGAGACACATTTTGTATACGGTGGTTGTCTAACTAGCTCAATATATCGGTTGGAATATGGTCATTAACAAGAAAAATAAGATATCTACTATTCAACAAAGGTGCCTCTGGCAATCCATATTGCATCATGTTCCATGATGCCAATGGTCTCAATGTTCATTATGAACCACTCCTGTACAGGAACATGTCCATGTGCAATGTTGAAGTAGCTCATATTTACTTGTCCTTCTTTTGAAAAGACCTTGAATCGCAATGGGAACGGATTATGCATCGCATAGATAGCCATGGTTTACAGGTGTCAACAAATGTTGTGTCTAACTGTTGAGATAGTCTGTTTAATGCAATTTGTTGTTTGGTAGCAACGGATTTTGATGTGTGGTCGTTGTGGCTTTACACCGTGAAGTCATTTTGGACTGCAATTGTAGGTGGCAGCCAATAGGCTTTTAGGTTCTTGCATCATCACCTTTTTCCATATCTCCTGGAAAATATGCCAGCAATTGGAACTTGGAAGGAATACCTTGTAAACATGGTGCTTCCATATGAAAAAGGGAATGTGGAGGGTTGTAGTTTATGTTTCCAATGGATGTCTATGATATTCAGAGTAAATTTCCAGGTTTGGTCGGTGTTTCCATATGGAACTGTCCATTCTTGGTTTACTGATTCAAATTACGATCGAACATTTGACATCCTTTCATTAAAAACAGATACAACACATATCCATTATGAACCTTTTCTTTGTTATATTCGTGGTTCAGGGTTGGATTTCCATGCCACCCAAACCGCATCGAATCTGCATACGCACATAATGATTTTTAGTGAGAATGAAAATCTTGTCGGGTCTGGTATGGCCATAGAAGGCTTGAAAAAAAAAAAAGATGCGTGAAATTCATTACAGTTGTGATGAGCCCATACAAGGTTTAAAAGAAAAAACTATAGTAAGTTACTAGATATTGAAAAAACTAAGTGTCAAATTTGTCCCAGTTGTGATGAGGCCACATAGGCCTTGAACAAAAAACGTAGGTTATGTTATCAGCACCCGGATTAGAGTGAAATTCATCACAATTGACATCATCTCACCGTGCCCTTGGGAAAGAAACATAGACTAATTTACCACAAATTAAAAAAGGTCATGCGCGAGAGAAATAAATACATTGCCATGCTTCCTATTAGAGAGAAAGCCACATATGAGAATATAAAGAAACTTGTTCGTGCAGAAAAGAACAGAAACATGTGCACTCACATATCCCAGAATGGTCATGCAACCATCACATTTCATGCACTAGCAACAACACCATGGACTGTTGGTAATGAAAACCAGGAACAGTTTCCACCCATACTTCCCTGCGAAAGAAAAATGCAACACTGGCATACATGAAAGAAATTATAGATACTCCTTCCATTGCATGTGCAATTTGTGAGCAACTGAATTCATCAAAAAACAACAAGTCTTTCATGGATGCTTTGCAAGCGAAATAGTTCTAGTTGACAATGCACAATAAAACATTTTCCAGTGGAAAATTTGTCTTCCATGCAAACAGTCACCTCAACATGGAAAACTGCCACAGCTCCCAACGCCTGGCCAAATAAGATGTAATGCACCACTACCAGATGCAAGTGCACTTATGGAACTTGAGGAGAGAGTTGGCTCTCTCCGAATTGCATTTACTAGATTCAAGCCTTGGGGCTATAAAGGACTCTAGATGGGATTAACAGGATTAATTATTAATCTGCATGTTCAAGTAGATGTTGTACAAAGACTCTTGCCACAATTCATTAACAATACACTGACAATTGTCGTGCCTCTGAAAAGACGCTTGCGATACAAAAATGCATATCAGACAGGCAAAGTGTCTGTGCATGCTATTATGAAAGAATTAAAGGAATTATGTTTGAGGGCCCTATGCAAAGCACAAAATATTTGTATAAATGACAACTGGAACAATGTTCTTTCATAAGAGAATAAAAACTTTGCAGACACTTTCGAAAATCCTATTGAAATTGATACAAGTGATGAATCAAACAATGAAACGCATGTTGAGACATTGGTGCATGCAATTCAAGGTCAAACTCATTGAGGAAATGAACTTTCCAACACTCTTCTATGGAGATGTAGGTGCCACTGTGTAATGTCCCCACTTTGGGACATCATCACAGTGTAGAGGGTTATGATGACCAGAGTAGCCAGATGGAGGTTATAACGAGTACAAGGGTTATTGAGAGGCATTGTGGGGTCCAGCTTGCATTGCTCATCATATTCCATCATTATGAGCCATTCCGCACAGGTTGGATTTGGTTATGTTGCATTCCGACGATTTCCATGATTTTGACTATTTTGAGCTATAAGTCAATGAAATTCACTTAAGAGGTCATTTTGGGCACATTACTTGGAGGAAACTCTCAGTGTAATAGCTCATTGGAATCGGGAGTAGCAACACTACAAGATGGGATGGCTAGAAGTGACTTTCAGTGGCCAAGGAAGCCACATGGAGAGATAAGGAGCTTTTCAAAGGTAAAAAGGTTAATTAATTAATTAAAGTGATTTAATTAATTAATTAAATATTAATAAAATGAAAGTCATTTTGGAGGGACAAGGTGAGCCAAAGGTATAAAGGAAAGGCAAGGGCCTCTTCTCATTCATTCATGTATGTTTTAACTTTGGATTTCTGGCTTTTAGCTAGTAAGACCAACATTGGGGGTTTTGAGGGTTTTGACTTAACAAACCCTAGAGGACTATTCGGTGGTGAAAGATTCCACCTAGCTTGTCCCAAGCTTGGGCTCGGAGATGCAATACGCTCCCACACCATTCTAGTTCCAGATATACTCAGCTATAGGAGGGTTCCTCATCAGTCACTTGTGCAGATAGAGAGAGGGCGCACCAGTTGGGGGTTTCCAACAAGGGGGGGCGCACCATTCTTGGAGAGAGATTCATTGCAGGTGATTGGCAGGACTTTTGGAGATTATATCACCTGGGTTCTTCTTGCAGGGTCTTCACCATCATTCCTAGTGCTTTCTGAGAGAGTTTTATGGCTTGGATTATTTCTTAGAGCAGTGGGACGAATTGAAGAGAAGGAGGGAGTTTTTGAGATTCAGATCTAGTCAGTTTGGAGGGGTTACACTTCAGATCTGACCCTGAGACTTTACCTAGTGACTTGCAGTGTCCCGATTTATATTCCTGGGGAGTTTCAGAGCATTTGGAGGCCCCTTTCAGCAGGGCCGAATTATCTAGGGCTTCAGTCATCCAGTGGGGCGCACCATTCAGCGGAGGAGTTCAGATCTATAGAGTTTGAGAGTGGATTTGGAGATTTGGACACCTGGGTTATCCTTATAGTTTCCCGATCTATTAGTTGGCATATTTCTCAGGGTAATTGGACACTTTTGGTAGCAGGGCCGAATTATTGAGGAGCTCCAGCATTGTAGCAGGATGTGGCACCTCCCAGCTTGAGGGTTTAGCATCCTTATGGCTAGATCTAATTGTATTCAGTCTTCAGTGTATATCCAACCTTTGGAGGCTTATTGTAGTCTTTTATTGGAGCATTTTGTAGCAGCTCTATTGTCTATCTTCTTGGCCATCTGTTGAGCATTCCAGATTGACATCTTCATTGTAGCAGGTTCTTCTATCTTATGAATAAAGTCATATTTGAGATGTTTTGGCTTCTCTATCATATTCCATATGGTTGAGGTATGTTCCATGGTTGTCTCTTCTTATTTATTGCTGCAACACTCATATAAACACATCTAAACAAGTAATTCAGCAAAGTGTTTGATGAAATACCACAACCAGAAAAAGTTTAAAAAGACACCAAAACCGTGATGATCCTTGCATAATGGCTTGGGATCATTACAGTGGTATCAGAGCTTACATCTTGCAAACCTGAGGGGTCTTTATGGATAGTTGGAAGGAAATGGATAGGATAGCCATTGAGATGACACTCTTGGAGATAATGTATTTCAGCCTTAGCGAGGAACATAGGGCTCTCATAACCTTTGTTCAGTATGTAGCCTTTAGAAAGCCCAGTTGGAGTGAAGAGGATGTTTTAGAGGGGATCATCATAACAGATAAAAAGAAAAAAGAAGCATCTAGATGGTGGGAAGAACAAAGAAACCCCACACCCATTAGGAGCATGCAACCTTGCCATAGTTGCAAGGGGTCATGGGAACCAGATCATAGGTGCAGGGGTAAGGATCAGGAGCGCATTATTGAGGCATGTCATGACAGTGATGATGAGGTGTGTGAGGATGGAGCGTTAGATGTGGATTTAGAGAAGTCGGATGATGACAATGACTCTTGCACAAAGGCTAGTGATAGTGACTCTACCTCAGAGGATAGTGATGATGACTCTTGCACAGGGGCTAGTGATGCTTGCACGCTTAAGGAGGATGATGACCCATGTGTAGTGGATAGGCAGTTGGATGGACAGGACGATAGAGCTAGTGTCTCAGTAGACATGTCACATACCATGGATGACCTTACGCCTCAGCAGAGTGGTCATACTAGTGAGGAGTCACACATGTTAGAACCTAGAGATGATGAGCTTCCTATGGGGGCCGTGACACATCTGTCACTTGTTCATACACCCATGATAGCCATGTCACATGAGGAGATCAGTGGCACGTTAGGTATGATGGATGATCTTAGTGTGAGGGATGCACACCATGGATAAGTAGACCCACAGATCCAGGAGGAGGTACAGGGAGTACAGACAGGGGACCTTACACATACAGATCAGCCTGAGGAGATTGAGTCACAGCTATTGGAGACTCCATTAGTTGAGCAGATTGCATAGGATGACAGGTTGATGGAGCACTTACTTCCAGGATCGGTCTGCATTGATGAGGATGCACTTTTTAGCAGTCAATATGATCATAGCCTGTGTCTGGATACATCTCTATGGGATCCAGGCGCAGATGATAGTAGCAGGTTGAGTGTACAGGAGGATACGACTGCTCATACAGGATACAATGTGATTCAGAGGGAGATAGTATCTAGTGATGGGATGCAGTGGCATACAGGAGTACCCAGCAGCAGAGTAGACAGTGGACAGTTCAACACGTCATCTTATGCAGAGGGTGTTTTTGGGGATTCTAGAGTTGGCACTAGCAGGACTGACACTAGCAGTGAGGGGTCTGAGATGGCACCTCAGTATGACCATGATCAGGAGTCACACCACTTGGAAGCACAGTTGATAGTTAGTGAGGCTATGATTAGGGCAGCCACTAGACGTATTGATGACATGCATGTAGTGATGGCAGATTACTGTTGGAGAGCATCAGTGGCACAGGGTAGCTCAGATGGAGGATTCTCCATGGATGATTTTCACACTCTCTGGGAGAGAGTATCTGTGATGAGGACTGACTACCAACAGTTGTTGACAGACAAGAATTATCTACTAAGGGTTGGTGAGATGTATCATGAGGCTCTGAGGGAGCAGGAGTTGGAGATGGACCGACTCCCTCAGGAGTTGGAGAGCACTCGGGGATTCTTGAGAGGCACACAAACCGCCCTTCAAGAATCAAAGTCTAGATCATATGAGTCTCTTGAGGAGATTTGTCAGAGATCCACTTCATCTGTCTTCGTAGACACTCAGACATATCGTTCAGTCACATTGCTAGGAGATGTTGATGATCTAGCAGAGGAGCACCAGTCGATGGAGGACACTTCCATTTGTGTTTCAAGAGCTATTAACCTCCATATAGAGGTTGATCCAGAAGTATGCCCAGGATCTATGATGCAGCATGAGTCTGTAGGAGATGACATGAGTATGTCGGAGCATATAGTGATGAGGGATAGTTCACAGAGTCATGCCAAGATGTATGGTGGCATTCAGAGGGGTATAGTGCCTTGCAAGGAGGAGACACATCTAGCGGAGCATGCAGATGTCACTCCTTTGCAACAACACCTAGTTATGAGAGATCACCTTCACCATTTTAGCATTTGCCTGGGTGATGGGAGATGGAGAGTGGTTTACCAGCAATTGGAGGAGTTGCTCCCGATTGTACCTGATGATTGGGGGTTAGTGATGACTACAGGCGAGCAATTATCATGGATACTGATGGATGAGCTTCTGGTCGAATCCTTGGGATTGACCAAAGCCTCTGATGCTCTCCAGTCCTACAGTCAGCTGTAGATATGTCTGTTACCCTTTTCCGACACGTTTATCATTGACAACAGCATGAGGAGGATAGCAGATGAGCACATAGGGCTTCTGACAGTGATTAGTCTCACAAAGGAGTAGTTATAGGAGATTGGAAGTGATAAACTTCCAAGTTTTCCATGGGACCCAGGAGTCTGTTTTGTTAGCACGATGTTCATGTTGACCCAGGTTGCACCAGAGAGCCACACAGTCCACCTTGGTTTGGATTGGAGTGGCTCTGCAGGTACTTGTCCTATGGGGCGATACCTTTTCTTTCTCTTGATCATGATAGGGCATGGAGATGTTTGGATAGGTACTTCTTCTACAAAGATTCCTTTACAGATACATTTTCTGGACAACAGGTCCAATGATCACAGGTATTTCAGCTGGAGGACCCAGGAGAGGAGGGTCCAGGATGTATGCAGGGGGAAGACAGTCATGGTCAGAATAGTGTAGTGTCAACATGAGGATCTTCGACAGAGGTTAGCATGGGACCCAGGGATTGAAAGATTGAGCAATTCATTGATCGATAGGGGAGAGTGGACCATTGCAGGGGAAAGTTATTCTAACTTTCCATTGAGCTTCAGTGTTGAGAGGAGCGCATCGCTTGTAGGTGCCTCACGGAGGTCTTGCAGTACCTCATTCGGGCATCAACATGTGTAGTTGATGGAGGCCATGTGGATCTTGGTAGAGATTTGGAGGATGGACTCATTCCGAGATGAGGCCATGTGTCATGTGCAGGAGGTTCACAGGGTTGATATCTTTCAGGAATATGCTTTGCAGAGTATTGCAGTTCACTTCCTGATATGGGATCCAGGGGGTGGAGTGTACTATTGTTCGTCTTTGGATGAGGTCTACTATGTATCCCACAGGTGGACATGGGATCCTGGTATTTTATTTGAGATGATTTGGTTATTTCTTGAGGACAAGCAATTTTCTAGCAGGGAGGACTGTAATGTCCCCACTTTGGGACATCATCACAGTGCAGAGGGCTATGATGACCAGAGTAGCTAGATGGAGGTTATAGCGAGTACAAGGGTTATTGAGAGGCATTGTGGGGTACAACTTGCATTGCTCATCATATTCCATCATTATGACCCATTCCGCACAAGCTGGCTTTGGTTTCGTTGCATTCCGACGATTTCCATGATTTTGACTATTTTGAGCTATAAGTCAATGAAATTCACTGAAGAGGTCATTTTGGGCACATTACTTGGAGGAACCTCTCAGTGTAATAGCTCATTGGAATCGGCAGGAGCAACACTACAAGATGGGATGGCTAGAAGTGACTTTCAGTGGCCGGTGAAGCCACAAGGAGAGATAAGAA
Source organism: Picea engelmannii (assembly GCA_009831015.1). NCBI lineage: Eukaryota > Viridiplantae > Streptophyta > Pinopsida > Pinales > Pinaceae > Picea > Picea engelmannii. Next base: position 2,007,909 of record ML777912.1, read on the forward strand.
GATATTCAAAGGTACAAAGGTTAATTAATTAATTAAAGTGATTTAATTAATTAATTAAATATTAATAAAATGAAAGTCACTTTGGAGGGACAAGGTGAGCCAAAGGTATAAAGGAAAGGCAAGGGCCTCTTCTCATTCATTCATGTATGTTTTATCTTTGGATTTCTGGCTTTTAGCTAGTAAGCCCAACATTGGGGGTTTTGAGGGTTTTCACTTAACAAACCCTAGAGGACTATTCAATGGTGAAAGATTCCACCTAGCTTGTCCCAAGCTTGGTCTCGGAGATGCAATACGCTCCCACACCATTCTAGTTCCAGATCTACTCAACTACAGGAGGGTTCCTCATCAGTTACTTGTGCAAATAGAAAGAGGGCGCACCAGTTGGGGGTTTCCAGCAAGGGGGGGCACACCATTTTTGGAGAGAGATTCATTGCAGGTGATTGGCAGGACTTTTGGAGATTCTATCACCTGGGTTCTTCTTGCAGGGTCTTCACCATCATTCCTAGTGATTTCTGAGAGAGTTTTATGGCTTGGATTATTTCTTCGAGCAGTGGGACGAATTGAAGAGAAGGAGGGAGTTTTTGAGATTCAGATCTAGTCAGTTTGGAGGGGTTACACTTCAGATATGACCCTGATACTTTACCTAGTGACTTGCAGTGTCCCGATTTATATTCCTGGGGAGTTTCAGAGAATTTGGAGGTCCCTTTCAGTAGGGCCGAATTATCTAGGGCTTTAGTCATCTAGTGGGGCTCACCATTCAGCGGAGGAGTTCAAATCTACAGAGTTTGAGAGTGGATTTGGAGATTTGGACACTTGGGTTATCCTTACAGTTGCCCGATCTATCAGTTGGCATATTTCTCATGGTGATTGGACACTTTTGGCAGCAGGGCCGAATTATTGAGGAGCTCCAACATTGTAGCAGGACGTGGCACCTTCCAGCTTGAGGGTTTAGCATCCTTACAGCCAGATCTACTTGTATTTAGTCTTCAGTGTATATCCAACCTTTGGAGGCTTATTGTAGTCTTTTATTGGAGCATTTTGTAGCCGCTCTATTATCTATCTTCTTGGCCATCCGTTGAGCATTCCAGATCGACATCTTCATTGTAGCAGGTTCTTCTATCTTATGAATAAAGTCATATTTGAGACGTTTTGGCTTCTCTATCATATTGCGTATGGTTGAGGTATGTTCCATGGTTGTCTCTTCTTATTTGTTGCTGCAACACTCATATAAACACATCTAAACAAGTAATTCAGCAAAGTGTTTGATGAAATACCACAACCAGAAAAAGTTTAAAAAGACACCAAAACCGTGATGATCCTTGCATAATGGTTTGGGATCATTACACACCGATATCATAGAACGATTAAGTTATCATAAAATATTTTGATGGGAGATGCTACCCCCAATCCCAGTCTATATGACAAATGCATTTAAATTTCCAGGAATATGTAGCAAAGTCTTTTTTTTTTCCATATTTTTGAAATAAAACTATTCTTTTGTCTTCTCATATATTTATGTGTTGCTACCATTTTCTCTTCAGCTATGTTGAATGTGAATACATTATGTTTATTTTATTTCAATTATCTTCCTTTCTAATGCCCCCTGTCCTTTAGAATGTTTCTAACAATGGCCCTTACAATTCAAATAGTCTGAACTCCGGTTATGAATTTGTATATCGCCAAACTCTAGGTGTTCTTTGTAGGCGACGGAACAAAAGAGGCCCATTTTTCAACCCGCCAGCTCTAGAACCCGTGATCCAAAAAATGACTAACTATGGATTCAGGGCTCCATCCATGCTCTATCAAATCTCATCCCCATAGTTTATAAAAGTACATATTTCATATGTATAAAAGTAAATATCTGCTTTTTAAAATTACATCTTTCGTATGTATAATTTATGGTCTCCAAGGACCTTTAACTTTATAAATTTCAATTTCTTCTCTCCAGGAGCCCTTGTTTTAAGGAAAGCCAATTCGGCAATGATGTTTTTTTTGGTTCTTTTCTCCACTAAACTAAGTAACAGGCGTCACTGCTATTTTTTTTTTGCTTTCTTGTCCACGACCCTATGTAAAAAAAGTACGGTAATGCTAAAAAAATTTGACATGAGCCCCTTAAAATTGAAATTGTGCCCAAGTCCGATTGTCAATTTGTATATTGTGGAACTATCAATGCTTTTTTGTAGGACACAGAACAACAAAAAAACCCAATTTTCAGCCCCCCATCCCAAGAACCCGCTATCCAAAAACTGGCAAATTATGCTATGACGAATTCATCCATGCTCTTTAACATCTCATCCCCATACTGTATAAAAGTAAATATTTCGTATGTATAAATATAAATATCTACTTTGTAAAATTACATATTTTGTATGTATAAATTATGCATATTTTTCCCTGCCTGGTCATTTTCAAAATTACATATGCGGTAAACCACTCACTCAAATTTTACATATCATATTTCACGTATATATATGTGTGTGTGTGTGTGTGTGTGTGTTTCTTTAAATTTACAGAAATATGTAGGACATTTTATTATTTTTTCTACATAAATGTCATAAAATTGTGTTCACTATTTTATCTTTACCAGTTGTCCTTCTTATTGCTTTCCACAGAGGCCATTACAATCGAATTAGTCTTAATTGCGCTTGTTAATTTGTATATCGCGGAACTATGGGTATTCTTTGTAGGCCACGGAACAACAAAGGCCCATTTTTCAGCCTGCCAGCCCGAGAACCCATGATGCCAAAACAACTGGCTAGCTATGAATTCAGGGCTACGTGCATGCCCTATAAAATGTAATCCCCATAGTCTATAAAAGTACATATTTCGTAAGTATAAAAGTAAATATCTTCTTTATAAAATTGCATCTTTGTTATGTATAGTTTATGCTGTCCAAGAACCTTTAATTTCATAAATTTCAATTTCTTGTGTCTAGGAACCCTTGTTTTAAGAAAAGCTATTTCGGCAATGCTAGTTTTTTTGGGCTCTTCTCCACAAACCTATGTTACAGACGTTACTACTATTTGTTTTTTGTTTTCTGTCCATGAGCATATGTAAAACATATGTAAAAAATACTATTTCGAGAATGCTACGTTTTTTTGGACATGATGCCCTTAAAATTCTAATAGTTCGATTGTCAATTTGTATATCACGAAAACTATCAGTGCTTTTGTAGGAAAGGGAAGAACAGAAGCCCAATTTTTAGCTCGACATCCCGAGAACTCGGCATCCAAAAACTGGCTAAGTATGGAATGAGTGCTCCACTTTGTAAAATTACATATTCATCTTGTCAATTTGTATATCGCGGAACTCTGGGTATTCTTTGTAGACCACGGAACAACACAGGCCCATTTTTCAGCCTGGCAGCCCGAGAACCCATGACGCAAAAAACTGGCTAAGTATGAATCCAGGGATTTGTGCATGATCTATAAAATGTCATCCCCATACTCTATAAAAGTACATATTTCATATCTATGAAAGTAAAAATCTGCTTTATAAAATTGCATCTTTCATATTTATAATTTATGCTGTGCAAGAACCTTTAATTTCATAAATTTCAATTTCCTATGTCCAGGAACCCTTGTTTTAAGAAGAATCCAAAAACTGGCTAAGTATGGAATGAGGGATCTTCTTTGTAAAATTACATATTTGTATCTATAAACTATGTTGTGCAGGAACCTTTCATTTCATAAATTTCAATTTCTTCTGTCCAGGAACCCTTGTTTTAAGAAGCATCCAAAAACTGGCTAAGTATGGAATGAGGGCTCTGCTTTGTAAAATTACATATTTTGTATCTATAAACTATGTTGTGCAGGAACCTTTCATTTCATAAATTTCAATTTATATTGTGTCGACGATCCCTTTTTTTAAAGAAAACTAAGTCGGGAATGGTAAAAAAAATTTGTGTGTTTTCTCAACAAACCTATGTAGCAGACATTACCACTATTTTTTACAATTGAACTAGTCCAAACTCCGCTTGTCAATTTTTATATCGTGGAACTCTAGGTATTCTTTGTAGACCACAGAACAACATAGGCCCATTTTTCATCATGTCGGTCCGAGAACCCGCGATGGAAAAAGCTAACTATGAATCCAGGGCTCTGTGCATGCTCTATAAAGTGTCATCCCCATACTCTATAAAGTACATATTTCATATCTATGAAAGTAAATATCTGTTTTATAAAATTGCATCTTTCCTATGTATAATTTATGCTGTCCAGGAACCTTTACTTTTATAAATTTCAATTTCTTGTGTCTAGGAACCCTTGTATAATTTATGTTGTCCAGGAACCTTTACTTTTATAGAGTTTTTTTTCTGCTCTTCTCCACGAACCTATGTAACAGACGTTATTACTATTTTTTTGTTTTTGTCCACGACTGTATGTAAAACATATGTAAAGAATATTATTTCGGCAATGGTTAACTTTTTGGACAAGATGCCCTTACAATTCTAATACTCCTCAAGTCAGATTGTCAGTTTGTATATCATGGAACTATTGGTGGTTTTGTAGGGCACGGAAGACCAGAAGCCCAATTTCTAGCCCAACATCCCGAGAACCCGCCATCCAAAACTGGCTAAGTATGGAATGATGGCTCCGCTTTGTAAAACTACATATTCTCTATGTATAAATTATTTTGTCCAGGAACCTTTCATTTCATAAATTTCTATTTCTATTATATCCATGATCCCTTGTTTTAAAGAAAACTAAGTCAGGAACACTAAATTTTGTTTACGTTTTCTGTCAAGAAACCTATGTAACAGACATTGCCACTAATTTTTACAATTCAAATAGTCTGATCTCCTCTAGTCAATTTGTATATTGTGGAACTTTGGGTATCCTTTGTAGGCCACGGAACAACAAAGGCCCAATGCTAAATTTTTTGGACATGATGCCCTTAAAATTCTAATAGTCCGGGAGTCCAATTGTCAGTTTGTATATTGCGGAACTATCGGTGTTTTTTGTAGGGTATGGAAGAACAGAAGCCCAATTTTCAGCCCGACATCCCGAGAACTCACCATCCAAAAACTGGCTAAGTATGGAATGAAGGCTCCGCTTTGTAAAATTACATTTTGTATGTATAAATTATGTTGTCCAGGAACCTTTTTCATTTCATAAATTTCAGTTTCTAGTGTCCACGATCCCTTCTTTTAAAGAAAACCAAGTCAGGAATGCTAATATTTTGTGTGTTTTTTGTCAACAAACCTATGTAACAGACATTATCAGTATGTTTACAATTCAAATAGTCCCAACTCTGCTTCTCAATTTGTATATTGCAAAACTCTGTATGTATAAATTATTCTGTATAAAACTACATATTCTGTATGTATAAATTATTCTGTCCAGGAACCTTTCATTTCATAAATTTTAATTTCTATTATGTCAACGATCCCTTGTTTTAAAGAAAACTAAATCAGGAACACTAAATTTTGTTTGCGTTTTCTATCAACAAACCTATGTAACAGACATTGCCACTGATTTTTACAATTCAAATAGTTCCATCTCCGCTAGTCAATTTGTATATTGTAGAACTTTGGGTATTCTTTGTAGGCCACAGAATAGGAGAGGCCAAATGCTAAATTTGTTGGACACGAGGCCCTTAAAATTCTAAGAGTCCGGGAGTCCAATTGTCAGTTTGTATATCGCAAAACTATTGGTGCTTTTTGTAGGGCACGGAATAACATAAGCCCAATTTCTAGCCCAACATCCTAAGAACTTTCCATCCAAAACTAGCTAAGTATGGAATGACGACTCCACTTTGTAAAACTACATATTCTCTATGTATAAATTATTTTGTCCAGGAAGATTTCATTTCATAAATTTCAATTTCTATTTTGTTCATGTTCCCTTGTTTTAAAGAAAACTAATTCAGGAACGCTAAATTTTGTTTGCGTTTTCTGTCAACAAACCTATGTAACAGACATTGCCACTAATTTTTACAATTCAAATAGTCCGATCTCCGCTAGTCAATTTGTATATCACGGAACTCTGGGTATTCTTTGTAGTCCACAGAACATGAGAGGCCCAATGCTAAATTTGTTTGACACGATGCCCTTAAAATTCTAATAGTCCGGGAGTACAATTGTCAGTTTGTATATCGCATAACTATCGGTGCTTTTTGTAGGGCACGAAAGAACAGAAGCCCAATTTTTAGCCTGACATCCTGAGAACCCGCCATCCAAAAACTGGCTAAGTATGGAATGAGGGCTCCACTTTGTAAAATTACATTCTGTATGTATAAATTATGTTGTCCAGGAACCTTTCATTTCATCAATTTCAGTTTTGTGTCCACGATCTCTTCTTTTAAAGAAATCCAAGTCAGGAATGATAATTTTTTGTGTGTTTTTTGTCAACAAACCTATGTAATGGACATTACTAGTATGTTTTATAATTCAAATAGCCCCAACTCCACTTGTCAATTTGTATATCACAGAACTCTGGGTATTCTTTGTAGGCCACAAAACAGCAGAGGCCCAGTTTTCAGCCTGCCAACTCGAGAGTTCACGATACAAAAAACTGGCTAAGTATGAATTCAGGGCTCCATGCATGCTCCATAAAATGTCATCCTCGTACTCTATAAAAGTACATATTTCGTATGTATAAAAGTAAATATCTGCTTTCTAAAATTGCATCTTTGGTGTGTATAATTTATGTTGTCTAGGAACTTTTAATTTCATAAATTTCAAGTTCTTGTGTCCAGGAACCCTTGTTTTAAGAAAACTTATTTCAAGAATGCTAGTTTTTTTTGTGCTCCTCTCCACGAACCTATGTAACAGACATTACTACTAGTTTATTTTTTTTTTGTCCACGACCGTATGTAAAACATATGTAATTTCAATTTCTATTGTGTCCACGATCTTCTTTTAAAAAAACTAAGTCAGGAATGCCACTTTTTTTCCTGTTTTTTGTGAACAAACCTATGTAACAGAGATCACCACTACTTTTTTCATGTTTTTCCCACGTACTCGTGTACTACAACTTCCTGCCCACATGTCTCTACTCCGTCGCATTTATTCCCTTTCTCGCGGATGGGGTCGTAGTTGACCACACGCGTCGAGCAGAGTAGCCAAGAGCGATCCTCTATGGCGCCGACCATGTGACGACCACGTGCCACTCCCTCCCACCTACCTCATGACCTTAAATTCAACTCGCTCGAGGCAGGTCGCCATTACTCTCAGTGCGCCCTGTTCTACCTTTGCATCCCTTCGACGGACCGACACGCTCGCTGGGCCTTTACTCTGTGCGTGCGGCCATTTATGGAACCTCACTAGCTCCCCGACCTATTTCAATTGCTCCAGCGGCTCCAGATGGCTCATTATTTCCTGGTTTTTCTTCTGAGACCTTGACCTCCTACCCACCCTTTCCCTCCTCTACTTTTATCCTCTCCTGCTCTATTCCTGGTGCATCTTGGCTCTTCCACTGTCCCGGAGATGCCTCGGTTACGAGGGAAGTCGAAATACGGGCCACCCTGCTAGCCAAACCGACCCCACCTGGTCCTCCGTCCCCCGCCTGCTCCCTCCCTGTTATCCTCCTCTTCTTCAACCACCTCGTCCTCCTCCCTGGCACAGTCGACTTAAATTCCTGCTTCTCTCCCGCCCCTTCCTGCATCTCTTGCCAACAGAATAGAGGGGTTGGACTGCTCAAGGGTGTCATTGGACTACAACCCAGGACCTTTAGGCAATTCGGCATATGTTTCACATCCAAGCCCTTTGGCTCCTCCTAACACTCCGGCCACCTAGTCGCTTGAGGACCAGGCTCACCACGCCCAATTTCATATCGATGGTCCAGAAGCCAGTCAAAATTCATGACGGCAACCCCAATCTCAAGGCGGTTCCAACGCTGACCCAGAATGCGAGTGGAAAACAACCCTTGCACTGGTAAAGAGCCCGATATTCGACCTGCGTCGAGACATGGACGACCTCCGGTTTTGCCTCAAGACCCTGGACGACAAAGCCTACCAACTCCTGCAGTTTATCTCTGCATTGCAGTGTGGTTATTACCTCCCAGCAGAAGCAACCCAAGCAGCAACAGCCCAACCAACACCTACCTCGGCACCAGTGTTGGCACTGGAAACTTTGGTCCATGCACAGGCAGACCCCGACCAACAGAGACTTCCATCACACCTGGAGGAGGTCTAGAAGGAACAACACGTGCCATCATAAACGGAGGACGCCATGCAATTGGACCGGACACCACTCGAGGAGGAGCCGCCTCCTCTTGGGGACACAACATTCACCACCTTCTACATGCCCGCGTCGCTGCACTACAACCCCTACCAGTGATCTTTCTGTTGTTTTTGTCTATTGTTTTGTCATGTGCATGGCGACCTTTCATGCATTTGTCCATGGTTATTATAGTTATGCTCTCTACACTTTCGATAGTTGTAACGACCACCCTTATGGGCCAGACTTTTGAATTGTTTCTGCGTCAGTAACAGTGTAGTCTTCAGTTATGAAGCGCTTCAGCTAGCTGAGCTGGTTTCCCCTCGGGGCAACTCACTGTTTACAACTTGAAACAATGGAAATTCTTTGTAGTCCTTCATTTTCACAGAATTTTATACAATCTTACTTATAAACAAGAAAAATATTGAATGAAATTTACATAATTATTTACACTATTCATTAAGTAAAACATGTTATAGCATTATATAAATTACTATAAATCTCCATACAATGTTATAATATTCTATAAATTGCTCAGTCTCATGTATATGACGGAATTGTTCGATGCAAAATGTATATGACGGAAGTCTTCGGTCCAAAATGTATCTTCGGTCCAAAATGTATCTCGCATAACATGTTGGACATGAAAAGTGTGAACCCGCGACTTCACCAACCTGCAACTCCATAATTGTTCCCTGCAAAATATATCAAGTTTTATAGCATTATACAAATTACTATAAATCTTGTTACAATGTTATAGCTTTCTATAAATTACTATCTCATGTATATGAGGGAATTTTTAGCTGCAAAATGTATATGGCGGAAGTGTTGGGTGCAAAATGTATGCAAAATGTATATGGCGGAAGTGTTGGGTGCAAAATGTATTTCACTGGACAGGGTAGCCATAAAAAATGAGAAATGTTATACTATCAAACTAAGATCTTAGAACCTTCCTTCATGTACCACACATTAATAATTTTTGATAAATTCCAAATCAAACTAATTCGAGAATATTAAATTCTACATGAATACCACATACAGTGCAACTTGCAACCCACACATTTACTCCCCTTCCAGCATGGCAGGGACTACGCTGCCATGCAACACTCATGCAACACTTGTCTTTGTCATGGCCCGGCATTTGACCTCTGCCGTGTGCAATATTTTAAGAGGGGAAGAAGAGAGAGACGAGTCGTCATGCCTGCGGTCTGCAAGCATTAATACTACTCCATTTCATAATTACCAACTTCAAGTTGGAGTTTGAATTTGGATTCGAATACGATATATATTTAAAAATAAAAAACTAATAGAACTAGTTTGATAAAAATATGGTTAAAAAATTCGGAGAGAAATAGTTGCTGGTTGTTTTTCCAAGGTAAATAGTTGCTTTGTCCAACCTGCAGTAAATTGTTATTCACTGATTGCTTTTCCAGCAACTAGTTACTTGTTAGTATCTAGTGCCAATCACAACGATATTTACCATGGA